>JABAJZ010006861.1:0-35320 GCA_018857265.1 Termitomyces sp. T32_za158 | reverse complement strand
TCTCGACCTCCATTCAACCTCCCAGCGGCATTACGTTGGCCGAGATATCGATATGCCGTCTTGTCAAGAAGATGGAGGTGCTGCCTTTCTTCAGGAGATGCACCCGCAACAAGATAGTAGAAGATATGGAAGTTGCGCTCGCCTGAAGGTGCGCCAGCAACACGATTTCGCTCCAAGTAATAATCGAGTGTTTTGACACCGCAGAGACGACCGCGCTCACTGAACTGCAGCTCAGTATATTTTCCAAAACGAGACGCATTGGGGTTGAAAAGAGTTCGAGCGTTTCCAAATGTTTCGAGCACGAACTCCGAGGCAGGGACCTGTGTAGCAAGTTTAGACCCTTTTTTCCCCGGGTTACTGACGCTCAGTTCCAGCAACGTTTTGATGGCCAATCGACGGTTCTCCGACTTTCCGCTGCCTGTTTCTCCCCTGAAAGAGTTGAGGCCATGTAAATAATGATAGTTGGCATGAATACTGACCTAAAAATGATGGTCTGGTCCTGGGCCGTACGCCTCATGTGATAGTATGCATTATTCGCGAGTTGGAAGATATGGGGGGGTAGAGGCTGCTTATGCTCCGAGGTATCACGATACTCTGCAGCATACTTGTGCAGAATGGAATCCGAGTTTGAAGTTACATATTTGTGGGGATTGAGAGCAACCAGCCCTGAGGTTCCAATGCTGGTATAAGTGTTGTCCGTCATGAACCTTTCTCGAAGGCATGCGACGATAAGATCGTCCGACGGAGGCGACAAATGAGAGAGGTCGGTGACGGCCTCGAGCCGCTGGTGGACGTTCATGGTGGTTGTGGTAATGGCGGGCAAGGAGGCCGCTCCAAAACCACAGCCAAGAGGGGTGTTGCACGGTGACATTACTGTGTTCCCACGCACTCACGTGCATTGGGATCCCTTGAAACACACAAAAATTCTTGATCATTGACAATCAAACTATGTATTATATACCTATCGACTAGACCTAGACCAACCCTGCTTCCTTGGCCAAAGAGTAAAATATCGTATCTTTTTTCGCTAGAAGCGTTTCTGGCTTGTCGAATTCTGCGACCTGTCCAGGCATCAGAAAAAACCCTTCCAATGACAGGTAAAAGCCCCACCTTGCCAGAATCCATTACTAGCACTCGATCCGATTCAATAATCGTGTTAAGACGGTGCCTATAGAGTATTCAATCGTAAACAAGAACATAGGGATATTGCATTAGCATACGCGATGGTTAACATCGTGACATCCGCGAAAGCAGGTCCACGAATAATTTCTTGAATGGCTCGATCTGTATCCAGATCAACAGCCGATGTGGCTGCGAGGAGCGATTGAGAGCCAATAACACAAGGTATGCGGAGGTTTTACCTTCATCTAAAACCAGGATCTTTGACTATAAAGCAAGACCAGTTGGACCAAGCGTAGATGAATTCAAGTGTACACGATACCTTGCGAAGCAGAGCCCGAGCAAAGCATAACAATTGTCTTTGGCCCGAAGAAAGAGATGAACCTCCCTCTCTTACCGGTGCGTCCAGACCTTGCGGCAAGGTGTCTACATAATCCTTTAAATGCGCCTGACACACACTCAGGACGATTTTTCGGAGAAGCTGACTAATTACCGACCTGGCCCAAAGCCCTCCAGATATCTGCGTCAGAGTGTTCACCGACGGGATCTATATTTTCCCTCAAGGTACCTTCAAATAGATCAGGGGATTGAGGTACGATAGAAATGTTAGAGCGAACTGATAAGCAAGAAGTCACTTGGTGTTATCCCCTCGACTGCAGAGAGAAGACATACGATCATGCAAGCCAACCATCGTGATGTCCACTGAATCGATGAAAATTTTCCCCTCTGCGGGCTCGATGATGCGGAAGAGAGCAAGTAACAACTGATATTGAAAGATAAGCACCAAAGTGGCTACGAGGGATAAAAACCACCAACAGATGACTTTCCAGCACCAGTCCTGCCGCAAACTCCGATTTTCTCTTTTGATTTCTACGCACTAGTCAAAACACAGCAGGAAACAGAACCGTAAGTGAATCCTTACAATGACTAACGAAATATCTTTCAGAACAAACTCGAGTTCCGGACGATATTTCGTAGAATAGTGACTAGATTGATGATCAAAACCCACCGGAAATAGAGCTACAATTGACATACCGGAATTCGACCTCTCCATTAGAGGGCCACACGTCAGATGGTTTATTTTCAGGAATTTCTTGAGGTGCCTCCGGCTGAACCTCCGTCTGATGCAAGATGCGTTCTACACTAACGATGTTCTGTTCAACCTCGCTAGCAGATCTCACGACCCAGTTCTGCAGCAATTCAGAGACAGAACCAAAACAGGAAGAAGAAGAATAGGCCTACCAAAGAAGAAGTCGTATTCAGCGCGTATGATAACACCAAACCCACCAATCCAGCGTCCACTCCTGTAGTGATCAATGCTGTCATCGCCAGCAGAGCAACGATGAGAATGATCAAAGCACCGACGAACTCAAGCCGTACAGCAAGCCATCGATTTACCGAAATGCTCGGGAGATAACATATCTGATTACGATCAATCCGTTGCTGGTTTGCAGAGATAAAAAGAGACTGTTGTTTGAAAGCCCGAATCGTCGAAAGACCCGCCAGAGATTCAGAGAACCATGCGAAAATCGGTGAGCGGGACACGGCGTCTAAACGCTTCAGCTCCCGAGAAGTCGCCAAATAATACCTAGCAGACGTTAGTGTTGATACAATGGTTAGGGACTGGAACATACTTCATCACTTGACCATAGAAGAGGCCCAACGGTATGACAGCAATTAGGAAGGGCGGGAAACTGGCTCCGATGACGACAACAATCGAGAGACATACAGCAAGGGTTCGGCACATTCCCTGGATCACTCGACCGAGTATTTGATCGACAACGTAAGTATCGCGGGAGAACAGGTTGAGAATTCTAATTGACTTAGCAATAAGTAAACGAGACACTGTCGAACCCTCACCTCCCAGTGGGTGTTAATTCGAAGAAGCTCAACGGAGCTCGCATCAACGAATCAAGCATCTAATGAACAGAGTGAAAAATGGAACTGCCTGTACACCAATTTGCTTGACGTACCCCATCATGAAGACGTTTCGCACTCCTCAATGCACAGAGAACCCATATCAGGACTGAAGACAGTCCGCCGAGAAGGGTTGACGAGAAAGAAAATATCCCATAGATTAACAGATATTGGAACATTCCTTTATTGCTCCCGGCTTCCCTGTTATGTTCACCCCAATCACGCAGGGTGAAGTTCGCCAAGACGGACGCCGCTTGTTGAAGAATTGTAGTCAGTAAGAAAAAGGAAAAGCCGGCTTTCGAAGCTGCCTCAATGTATTGTTTATAGACGTGGACTTTAACGCGGCCTTGCTCTTGGTGTTCCTTACTGAGACCAGTAGATTCCGCCTCACGTGTTGGACCCGGCTTAGCAATACGAGCTTTCGCGAAACTCGTTCTGTGTCGAAGTTTTTCAGAGATTGAAGCAGCATATGCCTCTGGTTCCATAGGACCGTCTGTAGTGACCTCGAGCCTTTCACCCGGCGTAGCACTACCATCGCTGTCGTTGGGGACAAATGGGGTGGATGTACCCGAAGAGCTGCTTGAACCATGACCACGACTGACAGTTTGAATCGTGAGAAGACGCTTCATGTGAAAAAATAGACAAACAGAAGCTTGGTCAATTCTCCCTCCGCATTCAAAGCAAGAGTCTCGTATGAGCCGTTCTCTAGAATGATACCACGGCGGATAAAAACGAGTTGATCAAACTGTTTCACGAATGCGATGCTATTAGTGACGAGTATACGAGCCTTTGTGGCGAGTAGTCCATGAGGGCCGATAACGTTGTCTGAAAGGGAGTTGAATCGAGCACGAAATAAGAAACATGACTTACGCACCAAACACATGGCGGGCAACATGGCTGTCTACGGCTGCGAGACAATCATCCAGTAAAACTCTAAAGGATTAATACCTATCCCTGTCCAGCGGTACATGACTTACATGTCAGCTCTAGCATAGACTGCTCGTGCCAGAGAGATTCGTGCCCGCTGTCCGCCGCTAAGCTATACATACATCAACGTGAGTCAGGCCAGGAAGTCATATATTGTAAAAGACTACACACAGTTATGCCTACACAGCTCCTCAGCATCTACTAAAATCAAGATTATGCGAAAGAACACACCTTTCTCTCCTACCTGCGTGAGATCACCTTGGGAGAGCAATGACAAATCCTGACCGAGAGCGCAAGCTAGGTAAAACCATAAGTAGACGTCATGAGTAATGCGCCACATGTTTCGTCACCTTCAATAACCAAATTGTAAAAAGTCTCGTCGTATTCGTGGGAGAACAAGATGTTCTCGCGGACGGTGGCAGATAGTATCCTTGATTACATGAAACATCATATCGCGGCACAGTCCTGTGTACATACCAAGGATTCTGGGGTGCATATGCAATCGAACCTCTAATAATGACTTCGCCCTCTCTACGTGTCATGTCGCCAATGATAGCAGACAGCAGGCTGGTCTATCCAAAGGGTTGTTGAACCATTATGACTTTCACAGAGAATCACAAACCTTTCCGGCTCCAACGCGTCCAAAGACTCCGACAAGTTCGCCCTTCTTTACGATCAAATTTATTCCTTCCAAAGTTGGTTCCGCGGCCTTTTTCTCCCAAGAAAAATCTGCGTCTTGAATGGAAAGAACCTAGGCATCAACTCAGCCCCACCCTGGTAAATTAATGTTTGAAAATTCGTCTACCTCATCGCCACGATTGAGGTTAGGTGTATCGATGAATTTTCGGGCATCGCCCTGCAGCTCTTCTGCATTCAAAAAATCGGATAATCGCTTGACTGAAACGATGGCCTCGATGATGTTTGAAGTGACTTGGCTGAACTACAACCGATGTAAGTCGAATAGCCGGAGAACAAAACCCATTGCACATACCATGGCAAGGGGAAATTGCAAGAGCATAAACAACGAAATAGCAGGGAATATAATGTCAGAAGTGAGGGGTTTCGATGATACCGCGGCAGCTGTTGCAAAAGAGCTAAAACCAACAAGTAGAGGGATACCGCTCCAAAGCGTTGTGTTAAACGCCTTGCCAAGATTGAAAGTCATCAGTAAAGGAAACAAGCAAAGCAAAGCAAAAGATAATACCGTGACAAGACCAATCTTCCTCAGCATTTTCAATTCTTGATTATTGCGAGTTTCGAAAATTTTCCTCATAAAGCTATACTCCCAAGCATATAGTTTGATACTATACAATGATCTGTAAGAGGGCTCGATAAAGACGAGAAGTCGTTATCCACCGACCTTTTGATGTTAGCAAGTAGTTCGCTCATAAGACGCGTCCTTTTATCACGATTCTTCATTTGTTGTTCCTGCATCCGCTTTAAACTCCGTGCAATAACTGCCAAATGTAGACTGGTAAATTCGAATAGGAGAGTGATCAAGAGAACAAAACTTGCATGTGTTGAGGGGGATAGAAAAGATCATGATTGCAACGCCTACAAAGGCCGACCAGCCAAGTAGATCATAGAGGGAGATGAACGCTAACATGATCTGGCCAAGTGTTTAGACACCTTGAAATTGTATCGTGATATTTATCACCTGTAGAGGGCCAGATAACGCAATGAGGCCATACGTGCAAAGGTCTTGGAGCCTCGTTGCGTCGACAGACATTAGATTAACGATATCTCCGGATGCTCGACTACGTTCATCATTGGATAGAACGAGTGCTTTGGCGTAGATAACAGTAACAAGCCCAGCCCGTACGCGCATACTATTCAGGACAGTTAAAAATACGCCCTCGCACACACACAGACATTAACCCACCCTGTTTCAAAGGTGCGCTGGAAGTACTAAAAACACAGATTTACAGTGATTCATTGATTGTTGAGAGATTACAGACATTCTTACCTGATTCAAAGCAACTGTTTGCGCAACGGATGCGATAAACATGATACCTGCGATAGCAAAGCCCTCGAGGCTGCTCGGTCCCTTTACAATGTTTCCAAATCGAGCAGACTGGTACCAAGAGATATAGGAAAGCAACCAACGGAGTAGTTGGGGCTGCAGAAATGCCAAGCAGTCCTGGAAAACCTTCAAAACAGCAGCAACGGCGTACGGCCCCCCGTACGCAACGAAAAGCGCTTTCCAAAGTGTACTGCTTGATATTCAGCAAGATGTGTAATAACAGGGGCCCGGGAGAAAACTCACTGCTTCTCAAGAGCGTTCTTGAGATCTTTTCCGAGCTTCTCTGATTCATCGTGAAGCTGCAGAGAAGGAAGATCGGTTTCAGTAATGTACTGAGAGGCGCCTTTCTTCATGAGTGAGGTCATCCATCGGAAGGTCTGCAGAAGGAATGAATGAAGTAATAGAAAGACAAAAAAACTAAATTTACCCAAATGCTAAATATGTTGGCAGTATTGAGAGGACTTTCCATATGTAGTTTATCTCCTAATGTAGACTCCACATCATACTCCGGTCCGAAGATTTCTAGCGCAAACGATACAAGGCCCAATGCACCAACGACAGATTTTAGTACCAGGATGACATGTCCATCGTCGACCTGGGACAACAGGACGGACCTAATCCAAATCGCGAGACTGAACAAATAGAGCGGCCAGAATATGAGCAGTGTAGAGGACGAAGTACGGGTCCGGGTATGGTTCAAATATGTTAATGAGATAGTGGAAGCCAGAGCAAGGGGTTCGATGACATAATAGTAGACGACAGGCACAGTTTTGCGGACTAGCAATATGAACAAGAGGTTTGAGATGCTAACGATGAATGATGCAAGCAGCAATGCCTTGGAAAAGTGAGAGGGAGAAATTTTCGATGAGAGAGAAACGTACCAGCTTGGTGCGTAACAGGTATCTACTGTTGCACGTCCTTTCTTTCGACAGATCAAGAATTAATGTCAAAGACCTGGCTGTGGCGACAACCAGGAGAACTGCAAGAAGTACGGACAAGAGGACGCCCTCTTCAAAACACAGGCTGGTGTCAAAGTCGCGGGCGCGGGAGATGACACGCCATCCCTCAGGATCATGGCAAGTAGCCATACAGGAGTAGGAATACAAACGCCGGTATAATTATATACATTTTACAAAAATATTATGAATCCGACGGGTCCGGACCGACTCATTCACCCGACATTACGTATAAATCCATATTGATAGCATAAACTAAGTAAGTAAGGATAACATTTCTTTCTAAGTCTATTCATCGAGCGGTGGAAGGGCATCACCAGTTATCTGCTTTCCAAGAGCAGCGTCCCTGAACAAAGCATAGGCGCGCTCAAGATCGTCATTTACTATGACAAGGTCATGGGTGTTGGGTTCTTTGGCATACTCGATTTCCTTGAGGGCGGCGGCAAGGCGCTTCTGTACAGCGCATTCCGTCTCTGTTCCACGCTGTTGGAGGCGGGAGCGAAGGACATCAAAGGAAGGAGGGGAGACGAAGAGATAGACGGGGTCCAGAGTAGTATTTTTGATTTGTCGAACACCCTGAGTACAGGATGGAGAGAGTGCCCCAGGTAAAAGAGATGGAGACCCACCTGTGCATCGATATCGAGAATACAGCGACGCCCGAGTTCTTGGACAGAGCGCACAGTCTCGAAACTGGTTCCGTAGAGATTGCCGGAGAATTCAGCGTGTTCAATGAAAGCACTCTGCTGGAGAAGCTCGCGGAAGGCCTGTGTAGTCACAAAGTGATACTGCTTGCCATTTGCTTCGCCGGGCCGAGGTGATCTTGTGGTATCTAGGTAAGAAATAAGTGACAACGAGAAAAAGAAGAAAAAACAGGTTACGGGAGACACTGAAGCCAAATTTGTCGGGAAACTCGGCAAAGAGGCGAGTGAGAAGAGTGCTCTTGCCAACGCCCGAGGGACCAGAAAGGACGAGGGGCCGTAGGAAGTCCGGTCTGGGCGACATGTTGGGTGTGCACAAGGAGTGACTGCGTGACAATCAGTGACAGTGATGTGCTCTCGGAATTCTGTGCAGTCTGGCTCTGAACACTCCACTCTCCTTTGGTCTGGCTACCTTCTTTCCCTCTCCCTAGGCGTCTTTTGAACCCATGGGAGCCGTCTGCTGCAGACCAACGGTTTGTCTCTGCTTTTAGAGGTATGCCCGGTCTCATTCTTCCCTTGCCAGCCTATCGACTTTGATGGCGATGTCAACCTCTTTCATTTCGTCCTGCTTCGCTGCGTTGGAAAGGGCGCCTTTGGCAAAGTCAAAGAACTTTATTTATGACCTTTCAGGTTCCTACTGACAACGTCGGCAGGTCAGGGTGGTCCAGCATAAACAAACTCACGACCTTTACGCCCTTAAGTACATCAACAAGAACAAGTGCGTCAAAATGAAGGCAGTCCCGAATGTTATACAAGAACGACGGTTGCTTGAAGAGGTCCGTCAGCTCCACTATTTCAACAACTCTCGTACCCTGATATGATCCATCAGGTTGACCACCCGTTTATTGTCAACCTGCGGTACGCTTTTCAAGACGACGAGAACTGTTTCTTCGTCCTGGACTTGATGCTCGGGGGTGATCTTCGTTGTACGTCTCTAGCCCCCTCTACATTTCTATCTTATCAAATATTCTGGTCTTTTTCAAGTCCATCTGGAACGATTAGGCTCCTTATCCGAAGAAGTCGTCCGTTTCTATGTCGCCCAACTGTCGTCCGCCCTCTCGTTTTTGCACGAAAGTGGTATCATGCATCGGTCAGTTAGTCTCTTGATACTTACTATTTGTGGCGCTTCATTTGTCACTTCCATTTGCTTCTTCCATAATAGAGACCTCAAACCTGACAACATCCTGTTGGACGAACGCGGAAACGCGCATCTCACAGACTTTAATATTGCTGTTCACTTCGGGGAACGACGTCTGACTGGCGTTGCCGGGTCGATGGCATACATGGCTCCTGAGTAAGCCATGTTCTCACGCTCGTTATGACCCTGAGTTCAATTCGATGTCTCAAGGATCTTGACAAAGCGTGGCTATACTTATTACATTGACTGGTGGTCACTCGGTGTCTGTACATACGAGCTTATATTCGGCCGACGTCCTTTTCGGGGCAGGACGAATGGTGATTTGACCTACAGCATATCCAAAGACCCCCTCAAGTGGCCCGAGGATGTTGAAAAGAAATGCAGTCGGGCAGGCATCCAAGTCTTGAAAGGCGTCTGTTATTTCTTTTTCTCTGTCAATCATAGTTTGGGTTTCAAACAATCTTTTTAGTTACTTGATCGCGACACGTCCAAACGCTTTGGTTGCAAGCCCCAGGGTGAAGGTTTTCAAGAATTGCGACGGCATCCATGGTTCAAGCCCATTGATTGGGACACATTGGAAAGTAAACAGCAAACCCCGCCTTTTGTGCCCGACGTCAGTACCCCTAATCGAGCTTACTTCTATCGATCAAAGTTCTCAAATCATTACGTAGGCCAAGAAAGCTAACTTCGATGCGTCTCACGAACTTGAAGAATTGTTATTGGAGGATAACCCTCTCAAGGCCAAGGCCCGCAAAGCCAACCAGGATAACCTTAGCGCGGAGATGCGGCAAATGGAAGAACAGTATGTCATGTTTTTCCTTGCCTGACTGGCACGCTAATGCTACCGAGATTCACGACATACGACTTTAAGAAAATGCAACGGCGGTCCTACTATCCTCACAACCAGCATCTCATCTCAATTGCGACTGGCACCTCCTCAGGAATGGCGAGCTCCCGCCCCGCGACTCCTGCCAACGACCTACGAACCGAAAATGGCATTGTCATCGTTAGCCAGTCTATGGACGGTATCGAATCAGAAACCTACCGCCAGGAGAAACTGCTCTCTGAGAAGGAATACCCGTAGTCCTTATCTGTTTCCACATGTCCGCTGTGTCATACAGTCGGTCATCGCTCGTTGTATTTCCCGACTTCACTTCTCTCATGGACGACGGGCCCTGTGCTTCCTTTGCTTTCGTGTTCTCGTATCCATATATCCACTATTTCATTAGCCTCCTTTGCGATATACTTTTAATTTGCCAGCCCTCCCCCGCTTATTCCCCTTGGGCCTGTCTCCGGTTGTTTGAAACTGTCGGTTATATTTGCTTAATCTTTGTAGGAATACCCTCACGATATCCCCATGTCTATCGTTTCCTTGATGTCTCTCATAACGCAATGCTATGATATTCTTGACGCTCCTGTCGTACATACATAAGTACAACCATGAGACGTTGTTGATTGATATAAGGGATCAATTATGTAATGACAAGCAATCTCATCTTGTTGTCCTACTCACATGCAGTCGATGCAACACTTTGGCAAGGCTGCTCTTCGTATAACCAAAAATTATACAAAAGGCTACTCGGATACCCAGGCAAAAGTCCGCGATGCCACCTCCAACGATCCATGGGGACCCACGGGTACTCAGATGAACGAAATTGCCCAGCTGACCTACAACCAGTCGAGTGTCATTGCTAGCTCCTGTCCTTCATGCTGACCTCTTCATTCAGGAATGACTTTGTTGAGATTATGGAAATGCTTGATAAACGCCTCAATGATAAAGGCAAAAACTGGCGCCATGTCTTCAAGGTACCAATAATCCTTCTCTGATCCACAGTGCTAGCAGTAATGATACTTGTGCCACAGAGCTTGACAGTCCTGGACTATTGTCTTCATCAAGGTTCCGAAAACGTCGTCATCTATTTCCGCGATAATGCATATATCATCAAGACCCTCAAAGAGTTCCAGTACATTGATGAGGATGGGAAAGATCAAGGTGGAAACGTTCGTCAGAAGGCTAAAGATATCACCAACCTTCTCATGGATGAAAACCGTCTACGTGAGGAACGACGTGCACGAGCGTCCATGCGGGAACGAATGATTCGTGGGACGAATGGTGGGGGTGACGAATATGATCATCATGCAGACGAGAATCAGCGTCGGCGTGGACGGGACGCCCCTGTAGGACAACTGGCAGGCAAACGGCCCAATCGTGACGAGGATGAATTGAGGCGAGCAATCGAGGAAAGCAAGCGCTCGCTTGCTGCAGAACAGGCTTCTGCAGAGGAAAGAGACCTCCAGCGCGCTATCAAATTGAGTGAGGAGAAGGAGCAAAAGAGGAAGAATCAAGAACAAGATACAAATGCTGCTGCGTTGTTTGACGACACAAATCAACTGTACGTCCATCCTATTACTTCCGAGACGGGCATCTTATGCACATAAAAACAGACCGCCACCCAATGCAAATAATGCAAATGGTCTTCATTTATCCGACCCAACGCCATATGCAACAGGACTGCAGCCTCAATTCACTGCTGTCCAACCCCAATTTACTTCCCTCCAGCCCCAGTTTACGTCGTTCAACCCATACCAGCAACAGGCAGAACAAGAAGCTGCTCAAGCGGAGTACATGCGCCAGCAGCAGCTTTTCCTCCAGCAGCAGCAACAGGCACATCAGCAGGCTCAGCAGGAGGAGTGGATGCGCCAGCAGCAGCTCTTTCAAATGCAACAGATGCAACAACAACAGCAGCAGCAGCAACAACAACAACAACAACAACAGAACTTATTCGCAAGTCAACAGCTTGCATCTCAGCCTACTGGCTTTGGGTACGTGTCTTATTTCATCCATTTTCGATTGACCAAACTCAAACGATGTTCAGATCCAACAATCCCTTTGCTCCCTCCACTTCTTCAACACCCTCTTTCTCCCCTGTGCAACCTCAACCTCCCTCCTTCAACCTTGGTGGTACATATGACAATCACTCCAATGGACACCTCTCCGCTCTTTCGGCCTCCTCTCCCGTACACCCCGCCTCCTCTCCGAGCCCTCCTTCGACCAATCCTTACCAACAAAGGCCGTACCAAGTTCGAACCAAGACCAATGAAAACGAGCATCTCGCAAATCTGTTTGCCAACAGGGATGACGGCATGGACACGTTTGGTAACTTGGGGACACTCAGATACGGTTACACGGATGCGGGGAGATTCGCACAGAAAGGTAACCCGTTTTCTCACCAGCAACAGCAGGGGCAGCAGAACCCTGAGAGGCCCTTCTTTGATATTTAAAACCTCGGTTTTTACGGATGGATGAGTGTTGCTTTCTTTCACGATTGTGTACTTTTCTTTGCACTGTGCTCTTACGTGTCACGAGTGAATTTCTCTCATTAATTCGCCATCTATCCTTTATTTCCCTTAGTACTCTCTTTTAACGAACGCGGTTACACTCTCTTGAATATATATTTTAACGCGTGTCACTATTTTAGCTCAATAATTGAGGTCGGACTTGAGGTGGCGCAATCAGGGTAACTACAGCTTGCTGTGATTCTGGTGGCCAGTAACGGTCAACTGGTGACGATAATTCTTTGTTCCGTCGAAAAAAATGTCGCTGCCAAAATAGAATTCACAGTAGTGCTCTACGCGATTTCGTCAAGCCATTCTCTCAATGAGGCGAGCCCATCACCCCCCGTTTTTTCCGGATGATCAGTCGCCCTAGAAATCTTTGCAGAGGTTCCCACAAAAGAGACTTCGCCTCCTTCCCATTCCGAGAACTTGAATGGGTCGCCAGGAGGACCATTACAATCAAGACCTCCCATGTCAGATTGTTCGTCTTCCGCTCCAAGCTTCTCCACGCCGACACCGCCTTTCTGCGACGCTTTACGCTTTTCAAGCTCACGCTCCAACACAGACCTGACTCGGTTGACAGCGAGTATGTCAGAGGTCATATTGGCTTGGCTTCCCGCGTTAAGGAGGTCACATTTGTGGGCAAGAATAATCAATGAGGGGGTATTTTGCGAAGGTGGACGACAAGAGAGGGTGTGAAATATGCTGTGGAGGTGCCTGAAACACTGTAAGACGATTTTAATAGAGAACGTTAATGTTACGAACTCTGCAACCAATGCTCCGTTGCGAGAGACGGTGCTGGCGTCGACAACAAAAGCAATTGCCTTTGCGTCATCAAGGTGTTCCTCGAACTGATCTCTGATTCGCGGATGTCCTGGTATATCTATCACACGAATACACTTTTTCGGTGTCGATAGATTTACTAGAGAGGAGTTTGTTTGGAGGGATGTATGGGTTTCAAGTGCTTGTCCGTAAACCAGCTTCCTAGGATGAGACAAAGATTGCCTTGTTTGACGAGAGGACACGTACTTGGGACAGTATCGTGGTCTTTCCTGCGTCTGGAGGGCCGATGAGCAGCAAGGCATTCCCTCTCGACCTAGACCGCTGTTTGCTGAATACTACATACACTGCAAGTCGAGTGAGGCTTCAGTTTATGTAGTAGAAAGTTAAGACAGACCAGCAACGAGTAGAACGGCAGCGATGAATGCAAGCAGGCCAATGCTCGGCAAATCCATTGCGTCCAGCAGTTCGTCAACAGCAAACCACGACTGACTTTCTCCAGGTCCGGCTATCATTTGTAATGCCGGCCAGAAAACAGAATTGCTCCGAGTCCTGTCTTTTGTGGACACTCTGCGATGCGTCTTCCAGCGCATCTGGCTCGCCCGCATGCACGGGCTAGTCTGCCTAGGTACTTTGCTACCGCAGCTCAAGGACGGCGCACTCCTCAAACAGTTATCGAAAAGGTTGTTCAAAAATATGCTGTCGGGCTACCTCAGGGTAAATCAGTCAAGGCTGGCGACTATGTCATGATACGTCCACAGCATGTCATGACCCACGACAATACCGGCCCTGTTATTTCAAAGTGGGTCTCCTTTCCTTCGTTTCTCCAAATGTCTAACGATCACTCAGATTCAACTCCATTGGGGCAACTAAAATACACAACCCAGCACAACCGGTATTCACGCTCGACCATGATGTGCAAAATAAGACACCAAAGAACCTGGCTAAATATGCCTCAATTGAGGCTTTTGCCCGTAAGCACGGTGTCGACTTCTATCCCGCAGGACGGGGCATTGGCCATCAGGTGCTCGTGGAAGAGGGTTATGCCTTTCCTAACACTCTGACCGTCGCCAGCGACAGTCACAGTAATATGTATGGTGGTGTGGGCTGTGTTGGCACCCCGATCGTCCGTACAGATGCTGCAGCTCTCTGGGCGACTGGGAAAACCTGGTGGCAGGTTCCACGAATGGTCAAGGTAGAGCTCAAGGGAAAACTCGCGCCAGGAGTCACCGGGAAAGATGTTATTGTCGCCCTCTGTGGCTCGTTCAACAAAGATGAAGTGCTCAATGCCGCAATTGAATTTACTGGCGACGGTGTAGCTGCTTTGGGTGTCGACGATCGTTTGACCATCGCCAATATGACCACAGAGTGGGGTGCCCTCGCCGGTGTTTTCCCCGTCGATGACACACTGCTGAAATGGTATGACCAGGTCCTGTCCAAACTCGAACTACGGACATTCTCTTCTGCGTCTTCAGGCATCCCTCCTCCACCCGAGCATCCGAGAATCAATCGGCGGCGCTTGAATGCACTTCGCGCAGCGAAACTCGAATCCGACTCCGGTGCGGAGTATTCCTCTCATTTGGTTTTCGATCTCTCCACCCTTGTACCCCACGTCTCTGGCCCAAACAGTGTCAAAGTTTCGACACCACTGCCTGTTCTCGAGGAAGCTCATATCACGATCCAAAAGGCTTACCTCGTCAGTTGCACCAATTCTCGCGTTTCCGACATTGCTGCGGCTGCAGCAGTCATGAAAGGTAATAAGGTTGCTCCTGGGGTCGAATTCTATATTGCCGCCGCCAGTTCCGCTGTCCAGCAAGAGTCTGAACAACTCGGCGATTGGGATACTCTCATCACGGCCGGAGCAAAGGTCCTCCCTGCTGGCTGCGGTCCTTGCATTGGTCTTGGCGTCGGTCTCCTTCAAGAAGGTGAAACAGGAATCAGCGCTACCAACAGAAACTATAAGGGCCGCATGGGACATCCAAAAGCTCAGGCATACCTTGCAAGTCCTGCCGTTGTAGCTGCTAGCGCTATTCAAGGATACATCTGCGGCCCCGCCTCATTGGACTCTGCCAAACTCCCACCTGTCCAGCCACCCACGTTCTCTATCTCAAACATACCCGCCTCTACTTCAACAGCCACAGTATCCGACGAGCCTCTATTCACCGGCTTCCCTACCACATTCACTGGGCCCCTGCTTTTTGCTCCCCAAGACAACTTGAACACTGACGGTATCTACCCTGGAAAGTACACTTATGCTGATGACATCACTCTCGAGGGCCAAGCCAAAGTTGTCATGGAAAACTATGACCCCAAATTTGCTGCACTCGTCGCCGAGAAGCGCAAGGCATTTGTTCCATTCGACGGTGTCCGAAAGGAGGGTGTTGTTCTTGTATCTGGATACAACTTCGGCACAGGCTCCTCTCGCGAACAGGCCGCAACAGCACTCAAGGCTGCAGGTGTTCCCCTAGTCATTGCTGGTTCTTTCGGCGATATCTTTAAACGAAATGCCATCAACAATGGTCTAGTCTGCCTTGAATCTCCAGAACTTGTCAGTGACCTGACTGGACGCTATGCCAAGGATGGAAAACGTGGAGCTGGAGGGAAGAATGGGGAGCTCACGGTGGATATGGGCATGACAATCGAGGTGGGCATGAAGGACGGCAAAGCGATTGTGCTCACTGTGAACACGGGCGAAGGAAAGACGTATCATTTGCGTCCTGTTGGGGCTAGTGTGCAAGAGTTGTGGGTAGCTGGTGGACTAGAGGGCTTCATCTTGAAGGAGATCCAGGCTGAAACCAAGGCATGATGGCAACTAATTCTATGTGTAGTGATCTCGCTCGTATTGGCAAACGTAAAGAGAGGTCAGACAGTAACTATTTGTATTTTCTAACTTTTCCAAAATCAAAATGTTACTGGTTCTTTGGGGAAAGGAACCGCCAGGTTCCTTCGCTCGAAACTTCGAATCTGTGAAAGGTCCGCGTGAGCTGCGATGGGTGGGTGGGCCAACCATCGGAGCTCACTCACAGGGATCCGATGCGTCGAGCACGAAGTCTCGGGTGTGGCGGGTGGGTCAAAAAACTAAGTTTGAGGGTCTATGCGGCCAGAGAGAGACTATAGCAGTGGTGGCGAACGGAGAGATTTGTTGTTCGCCACCCGTGCTGACTCAGCCACATAGACCCAATTCTCGGGTCACTCTCGTTCCTCGCGCTCTCCGAGAAAACCATCTATGTGTAGTGATCTCGCTCGTATTGGCAAACGTAAAGAGAGGTCAGACAGTAACTATTTGTATTTTCTAACTTTTCCAAAATCAAAATGTTACTGGTTCTTTGGGGAAAGGAACCGCCAGGTTCCTTCGCTCGAAACTTCGAATCTGTGAAAGGTCCGCATGAGCTGCGATTCCCAACCAGTCAGGAGCTCCGCGACGCGTCCTGCGATACGCGGGCCCCCAAACTCAAGGAGCGAGATCACGACTAACCTTAACGGACCGGGGGCAATGTGATGCGCGTGAACTCTGCCAAGGCCGGGCAATTCTGCATGTAAGGAGCCAGCACGACCGCGTGCTTCCGCAGATAGACCAAGAAGGCGTCAGTGCTCCAGCGTCCTATGCTTTTGACCACATCCATCGGCACGCCCCGCAGTAGGTACTCGAGGACTGAGCCTACTCGTATCCCGTGGAACCTCAGGCTCCCTAAGCCCAACCTCTCTGCCAGCCCACTCAGCCGTTTTGTGAAAGCTGACCGCGTTAGCGGGCGCGCGACTCCTCGATACTTGTATTCGAAAAGGTGACTGTCTGGACTCGGATCGTTCACCCGCATATGGTTCTCGAGGGCCTGTACCGGGTCGCACGGTCCGTCTTGTCTCGCAAAGTACAGATCTTCACCTTCTGATGCCGCCTTTGTTCTCGGGATGAATATCACAGTCACCTCATTCCCTCCCCTGTCTCGGCCTGAGCGCACATCCGAACGCTTGACGTGTAATGCTGGGTCGAAAGCTTTCAAGTTTTTTACTGTCAACTCGCCCAATCTCGCCATGGACCAGAAGGCGGTCTTCAAACACGCATTCACGGCAGCGTCGAGTGGATCCTCGAGGTTCAACTCTGCAGCCAGCGCCTCAATTAGCCCTGTGGTGAAGGGCTCGCGCTTTGACCTCTTCGCGACATCTGGTGCTAGTGCCGCCGCACCATCCAGAGCGGCTTGCACTTCGGTCTGAGTTACCTTCCATTCCTGGCCGTGTAGTGTATGCCAGGCCTGTACTGCATATAAATTGTTTGCTAGCGCTGATCCTGAGTAGGAACCAGCACAGGCGGCTATGAACGACAGTATTAGCGATTGGTGAGCTGGGCATCGTTTGATCTCTGGTATGCCTCTGTAATCGCAGTATGCGTGGAAAACCAACAGACCTGACCCATAGGATGCGCGCGTCCCTCCAGCCCAAGCGGCTGATTTAACCGTGATCAATCTCTCCACTTCACTGTCTGTTATGCTTCCTGACGAGACGTGTGCCTTCGCTACTGGCCGCCACAGTAGAAGCCTGTCCCCTGCCGGACAGTGTGGCCTGAGGACTGAGGGAGCAATTGTAAGACCCTGCTTATAAGGACGCGGTCTCGCCCCAGTAAGCTGCAGAGGCAGAGGGGCGTCGAAGCGAGGCACTCCGTTAAGTCTGCCAACGCTCACCTCCGAGCGCGACAAACTCCTCCCGGAAGCTGGTATCACCATATTGCTGCCGGGAACGAGCACTGATGTGAGCAGCGCCAATGACGCGCTCTGCTGCGCGCGTGTACCTGTGTTCCCTAAGGAGTTGCATCTCTCTAGGGGTGGGTGGCTCTGCTGCATCGACAAGGAAACGTTCGAGGCCATCTGGGAGCGCCACGGGAGGGAGGAGTAGGTCCCAGCTGGGATACCTACCTCGGGAAGGAGGATCTGCTGGGTTGTGCGCACTGGGGACATACGCTGTGTGTATGGTCCCAGCTGCCCCTGACTCCTCCAAGAAAGCATGGATTCTCTTGAAGACCTCATTAGCGGCACTGTTCCTGCTCCTCCCGCTCCACCATCCCTCGACAATGCCCTCATTGTCTCCATACAGCTTGTAGTGGTTGCCTGTCCCCTCTCGCTGCAAAATTGCTCGAGTGAGGAGCTCGAAGCCAACTGCCTCTGCCCACAAGATGTCGCGCTTACCGTCGAGCGTTGTCCAATCTGGGATAAGTCGCCAGGCACGCCAGCGGCTACCAATGACCACACCGATGCCAATCCCTGAGCTGGCGTCCGAGAAGGCGCCTGGGTTGCATACAAGGGCAGGGGTCGTGATTGATCTGCGTGAATCATTTCGTAGTGTTGCCCGCCACCACTCGAGGTCCTGTGATAACCCTCTGGAGGCGTGATGTGGCATGTGCGGACTGTGATTACCTGTGGCCAACATACCTTCCAACTTGGTGAGATAGGCACGTCCTGGAGGATAGACCAAAGATGCATGTAAGAGCTTGCCATAGAGTGCCTCGACGTCCCGCAGAACGTGCGTCGCCGACGCCTCCCACCTCTCGATTGCATCGAGGTACTTCTCAGCCTTACCCTCTCCAAGCCCAACTGTCTTGTCCTCAAGATCCCATGACAAGCCGATGAAAGTCGTGCACGTTGCGAAAGGCTTGTCCTTTGCCCGCTCCCATGGGATACCAAGCTTGTCAGACATTTTGTCAATGTCTGCCATGGAGTATGTGAAAACATCCTCGTCAGTTCCCTCCAGAACTGCAATGGCAAACCTGCAGTCCTCACTGAACTCTTCGACGGTGCCATCTTCATGTTCAAGTCCGCCGTACCAGAGCCTCGCACCTGACTGGTGTGGTCCTCTTGCCGCGATGTCTCTCCGCCACTGCTGCCTTTGTTTGTTGTATGCCTCGACGTGTTGCCTCTGGATTCACACGAACAGGTGGTCATCAACCCACTGTGTGACTGGTCCCATCCCGTGACTCCGCATGATGTCCAACGCTGCGTCCGCTGGCTGTCCATAGCCTCCTGCTGAAGGCGCTGCCCCAAAGCACAGGTACGTGTCGAGACAAAAGAGATCCTCCCCTGTCCGCACCACTGCTGCAGGCCATTGTGACGGGTGTAGGGGAATCGTACGATAGGCCTCAGCCACGTCCCGAACTGCTGCCTGTGAGCCTGGAGGAAGCCGCGAGATGAGTAGTGAGGTGGCGTTGAACGTGCCCCATGTGCACGGGAAGTTCGCTGCACTCGTGCAAGAGTTGATCGACACGTTGGGACAGTCCTTCGTGACCGCCTGCGGAAACGATAAGTTTTGTATGAGGCGAAACTTACCCACCGTCGACTTGGGGATGATTGATAGAGGAGACGACTGAAACGGTCCGATAACTTCCTCAATCGCTTCTCGTGAACATGGCCCAATGTAGCGGCCCTTGCGCAGCTCTTGCGCGACAATGTCCTCAAGAGCTGCCTCAAATTCCCGAGCCGACGGCGCATTGGGAGGGGTTTGCGTCTTGTAGATCCGAGGAAAGTCGAAAATGAACCCCCTGCGCAGTCCCCTGACGATGTGTGGGTACTTCTCTGACAGGCCTGCACGCGCAAGCTCCTCCTCCCATGCTCCTGGAAGGTACGGACACGTCTCAGATAGCCTTCTGTGCGCGAGGGCATGTCTGAGCCCCATGGGCCCGAGAATGACATCCAGAGCAGAAGTGCCTTTCGTCGTGCGACTGCTGACACCCCTGTTCCCGTTGCCAGTCGGCGCAGACTGCTCACCCGTCGCGCATGACCAAGGCTCGGTTGACGCGTTCTGCCAGTGTCCGAAAGGATGCGTCCCAGGTCCTGGGGCGCGTGCACTCGACAACTCTGTGGGGGTCGCGGCCAAGGCAGACGGCGCAGGCGGCCAATGTCTTGCCTGCGCCGTTGCGAAAACCCCCGCCCCGAAGTTCCCTAGGCGATCTGCTCCTTCTTGGAGACCTGCTCCTCGTGCGTCCCTGTGGTCCCTTCTCATGGCGTGGAGACCTATCCCGTCGATACGGGCTCGATGTGTGACGGTGCAACCTGGTTGCGCGGTGCTGTGGGCTCCTGGAGCGTCTCGATCTGCCTCTGGAGGCCTCCCGTGCTTCAAGCAGCATTACTCTCTCCAACTGGATGGAGAAGCCAAGGAAAGCGCATTTGTACGCGTTTGTATGTACCATGATACACATGATGGTACACGGCCGTGCGACATGGTCGCGAGTTGCGCATGGCACCAAAGTCGACGACGTGGTCGTTGTCGCACGAAGAGGCCACATGGTGGCGTAGTGTGAGTGTCCGAGGACGTCGCGCAACGAGGGGTGGAGGTGCAAAATTGCCGCAAGGTCGAGGAGTCACGATGTAAAGGAAGAAGAAAATCAAGCACCCGGTCAGTATGTATTTCTCCCTGCGAGGAGGGAGATGCCACTCACGAGACTGTCCCTTTCTCTATCCTTCTTCCGCCTGTCCTCTCTGTAGACCTCGTCCCTGGCCCTTGCCAGCAGCATCTCATCTACTACACTGATGTCCCAAGCGCCTGCTGGCGAGGTGATCGCTTGATGCCACGCCCTCCTTTGCTCGTCCTGGTATAGGAGGAGAGCATCCGTGTCGAGCGGGTCCGGCGAGGACCTGAACGGATGTGACTGGAGTCGACCCCAGAAGTTTGCAAGCATCGCAATGCGTTGCTCTGTCCACGCCGCCGCCTCCATCGTGAAGAGAATACAACGTACCGCGATCGTGAAGTCGTCCCAGGTCAATTGCCTGTCCGGGACTACTGCCTTCGCCTCTTTCGTGGCCGTCGCCGGGACGAGGTCCACCCTCCCATCCCTGCCTGCCACCGCCATGATCGCGTCTTCGTCGACTGTGGCCTCGTTGGTCCTGGCATGCCTCAAGCCGGCGTTGGTGAAGTACCAGAGTTCGACGTATTGGCCTTTCTGCAACTTCGCGGTGGCGAACCTGGATGGGATCTCGACCGGGGTCGTGGGCGGTGGACGGATGGGTATGTCGATGTACTTGAATTTATTTTTCTTCATCTCCTCGCTGAAAGCTGCCCTCTCCTCTTGAGCGCGAGTCTCGGCCTCCCTCTCCCTCACCAGCTCCTCCCCCCTTGCTCTCTCTATCTCTCTCTCCTCGCGTTCTCGCGCCTGCGCGTCCCAAAGCGTCCGTTCCGCCCTGTTCGTTAAAGTCCATACCTGCGTCAGCATGACTGTAGCCACTGCATCGTCCACTCCGGCGTTGGCCTCTCGAAATGCCGCCCTCGCTTCAGCATAGGCTTCAGTCGCAAAGTCCGGACAGACTTGGTCGTACGGATTATTTCTCTGGGCATCCATTTTTGCAACTATGGTCGGTATTGACTTAAGACACTGAGGACTATTTTTCTTTTATTCAAAAAACTAAGTTTGAGGGTCTATGCGGCCAGAGAGAGACTATAGCAGTGGTGGCGAACGGAGAGATTTGTTGTTCGCCACCCGTGCTGACTCAGCCACATAGACCCAATTCTCGGGTCACTCTCGTTCCTCGCGCTCTCCGAGAAAACCATTTATGTACGTATCTAGGCACGATAAGATCTTAACGCAAAAACCCTTCGGATGGAGATAGATACAGTAGTTGTCCGATTTGAAGCTACGAAAGCTTTAAATGCATTTTTTTGCTTGACTCTGCTTTCAACATCCGAACTAGGCTGAAAGAGCCTTACGCCACACTCTTCCTATCTTCGGCAGCGAGACGGTCATGCTCAGCGATATCCCTCGAAATTACAATAAGAAAAAATTGATTTGAATGAGACCGAAAAATTTGTGAACTCACATGGCTTCCCAAGGGTAGTCCAGCCTGGTAACCAACATCAAAGTTGGGCGCAAAAACATCAAAGAGAGAACTCACCAAACATCCTGTACTTCTTCTCCGGCGTAATATCTGCAAAGAACTTCTCATTATCTGCACAGTTAATCAAGTATTTCGACTTTACGGTGTTCCCTTTGGCAACTCGGCTAGTTTAGGTTTGTTCTTATTGTGAACGACGAAAATGGCGAACTTGGTAGCACTGCGTAGTGCCTCACGCTCGGTTTCGGGGAATCTTAGAAGCTCTTCTTCTATATCTTTTTGAAGTTCGGTAAGAGCATAACTAGGGAAGATATCAGCACAGACAGCTACACAGCACTAAATGTACTAACCCAAGGGTCTTCCGTGTGTCATCAACCTCGTCCTACACAAACAAGTGAAAGTCGTCGATCGCAAGTGATTTAATGATCTTACAACAATAAGGATCCTTTTTCCCAGTAAGAGCTTTCCTGGATTCGGTGATCTGCGGTCATAGAAAGATGTATGTATCTTATCGAAAAGAAGAGTCGAGGCACCAACATCCACTGTGTCCTCACGACTTCCTTTCCAATTTGCTCTTGACTAGTGCCGGGGAGAGGTTCGTAGAGCGATAAACCAATTGCTTGGATTTGAAGAGCCTTGTTCTCGGTGATTTCTCTGAGAAACGTACGCTGTTCATATGCAGATGATCAGATGATGACTGCAGCACACGTCTGTCTGATCTTTGACTGACCATCACACGCGCAGGGAAGAAACCTCTAACAATCTGGACTGTAAGTTATTGCATCTTGGTGATGATTGAAGATGGACAGACCCTCCACCTAAAGAAGGCTTAGTGGAGATCTACCCATCAAGGAAAGCCAGATACCAATGGCAACCATAAGCTCTGGGTTGAACTCTTGTGCAAGTTTGGGCGTAACACCGCGTATAAGGTTGTGGATATCATTATAGGTGACACGCCAATGCTTGACTTGACCTTGTTCCATAGCAAAAAAGGACGCAGCGATGGTATTGAGTAGTTCCAGATATAAACAATTCAGAAATGATCGGCGAAATCACTGATCCGGATAGCCTTTTTTATCGACCACCATGTCAGGCGAGTCCTTCCTGTCTCCCCTTCCTGCTGAGCTCTCAACCCTCTTCAGATGTACCATCTGCGTCCGGTTCAGGCTCAAGCGCTCCACATACAAAGGCGATTGGCAGTCTTGCAAAGAAACAAGGCGATGTAACCCGTCAGGGAGCGCAGAAGCTCAAGTTCGTGCCCACCTTGCCAGCCAGGAGGAAGAAGGAGTAAGTAAGTCGTTGAGAACGGTCTGATAGGCTACTTTGCTTATCACGCCGCTCAGGGAAGTCAAACCGGTATGCCTTGATCCTTCTCTGATACCTGCAAATCCAGAATGCGAAGCTGTAGGAGCCAGCACCAGAAGCACTGCCACCTGCCACTACAAACGAACGTGGTCGTGGCAGAGGACGGGGTCGGGGAGATGCAAGGGGACGGGGTCGGGATCGAGGAGCACCTCCTGTGGTTGAAATGACTGCCAGTGGCCCTTTTGCCATGGGACCTGCCCTGGCGGGCCACACGGCAACACGACGAGCCATGCCTCGGTCTAATTTTGCTCCAGTTCCGACTACAGGCTCTACGTCATCTCTAGGATCGACCCTAGTGCGTGGAGCTGCTCCCACGTTGAAAGGAAGAGGCCCTAAGCCCGACGAAGTCAAAGAGGAAGACGGAGAGGTCTATTCCGATCCTGATGAAGGTGTCGAGATTGTCGATATGGAAGATGTTCACAACATGGATTGGATGGCGCCTGAGAGCTTGCGAAAGGATAAGCCACAGAAAAAGGTAAAAAAGGAAGAGCTTTCACGCAGTGTTGGTATGTCATTATCTTTGACATTGAACTTGCAACGAGCTCACGATTTATAATAGCGGATGGCGCTGATGTTAACACCGCCAATGCGCTTGACCTAAGCGATAGTGGCGAAGAAGAGGAACTAGAAGACATAATCGAACACTTTGCCGCCTCTGCCAATGTCGAAGAGGTAACTGTCAGGCAATTTGATGCGATAAATTCCCAACAAATTCGTTTTGCAGGATTCAGATCTTCGGGAAGAGCGGTTATATCTCTTCCAGTTCCCTTCGCCATTTCCCACGTTTGTGTCACCAGACACACATATCCCGGCACCCGTTGAAGACGTTCCGTTGTCTGATGGCACAACTAGCAAAAAAGTTGCATTCTCAGATACTGTCAAGTCTGAACCTGGTCCGTCAAGTGCGCCGTCCGCCGAGGCGAAACCTGCCCAACCCAAAGTTGATGGTGTGATTGGAAGACTCGAAGTGTATCGCAGCGGCGCAGTCAAGATGCGGCTAGCGAACGGCATCCTACTCGACGTATGTTAAATTTTCTGCATCGACGTCTTTTCGCAAAGCTAACAGTATGTCGGATGACAGGTCACTGCAGCTACTAAACCGTCTTTTCTACAACAGGTCGTGCATCTTGATGAGGAAAAAAAGCGTCTTGTAGTCCTTGGAGAAGTCAACAAACGTTTCTCGGTCTCCCCTGATGTCGACACTCTTTTGTCAGCAATGGAGTCGTCCGGCCAGGAGCTTACTATGCCCTTTGATGATGAAGGCCTCATCCAAATGGAATGATCTTTATTACATCAATCAAAAGTCTATACATTGAGTTTGACATTGATACTGAGTACATTGATACAATTGCGTCTCAAAAGACAGAAACTAGCCCAAAACCAACAAACAAGCTGAGAAGTGAGTCCCATCCCAAATGTTAAGCATAACCCATCCACATCTCGTAACGGTTCTGAGCAGTTGGCTCCTGGATTTGCTGAGGGTAACCGTAAGGATTATCTGATTGAGGGCCTTGAATGGTAGCATCATGGCCATGTACGTAGGGTATGTATGAATGCGTGGGCTGGTGTGGTGATGCCTGCTGGGGAAAGCAGTCATGCGATATTGGATAATTCCACGCCGCCTTGGGTGTCCCAATCACCGACTGATCACGGAGAGGCTGCGCTGAATGGACCTCGCCTGAAATACCTACGATGGGACTGTTTGTTACGTAGGAAGTCGGCACGCCCCGAGTGAGCGCCGAGTCCCTGGACAATGGGTCATGAAGCGCTTTCCCAATGGAAGAATATGAATGATCCTCGAAACGATGTATGGAGCTTTCCATGACGATGTCTGTTTGAGGTTTTGTCATCAGGTTAGCAGAGGTACCCAAAGGGTAGTAGCCAACGGAAGGATCCGTGATGGTGTTCTGCGCAACAGTGGGACTGCTGCGGGTTACGTTTTCCTGATGGAGAGCTGGTGGGGAAGCGGCGACGTGGGATGGTGAGTTTGGATTCGACTTGGTCGTGATCACGGATTGCCGACCATTAACTACCTCGAGTTCATCAGGCTCGTCAGACGTCGGTAGAGGGACACTTTGCTTCTGGCCATTCCTGAAAGCCATGTATGATCCGTTTGCACGTTGATATAATGAGCAAAGGAAGTTCTTTGATGGCAAATCAGTGAATCCAAGGTTTAATGACAAGAATGGATCTCCTTACCCAGACAGATGGCGGCCGGCACAGCTTGGAACCTTCTCGAAAGAACGGAATTGCGACCCTCAATATGTCCATGGCTTGAGTGGTTAGTGAGCACCCAGGACTTTCAACTACAAGGGCTGCGAGAACCACCTGACACTGCTTGTTAGAAGCATGCCAAAAGAGTAGATAAAAAGTACAAACGCATGACGAAAAGTACCCGGACCAGAAGAACCAGACGTAACGGCAGAGAGGATGGACGGGATAGAGCGATTTTAATACAGATATGAGGCGCCTGGACACTTGAAAGGTGGTCTCCACAGATTTTTTGTATCGATGTGTTCGAGGATTATCAGATGCTTCGCGAATAGCCTGAGCAAAGTAGCTCCGATGTATGTACAACAGATCTGTTTCAGAGAATCAGCGGGATTCAATGCGCTTAAAATACTTATTGCACGAACTAGAATCTCTGACGCACAGAGTGCAGTACTGTTGCAAAGCGAGTGTCGTGTTAGATGACCATTGGTATACATTGTTGTCCTCGGGCCAGCGTAGATGTTTGGGAATTGGGTAATTTTGAATGAGGTTATCGAGGTCGAGTAAAGTGTTATACGACGGATGGCGCGTACTAAAAACGTGTTCGATAGACCTGGACATGCATTTCACAGAATATCGAAATTTCCAAGCATGGACTGTTGCGGCATTGAATGAAATGATCACATTAAGAAATGCGTGCTTACATCCAAGAGATCCCTCGTCGGCCACGGGACCGACTTGATACAAATCCTCAGGATATTTACAGTCTGCGTGCTGAATAAAAAGTGACCCGGGACGGCCATGGACAAGGCTCTAGTAGGTAACGTCACCCTTTAGGACATCACACGAATCTAGAAGGTGCTTTTTCACTCACCGACCAACTCTCCCATACAAACAACTCCCAAAAGAGCTAAGATCGATCGCATCAGTTGGATTGGACATTTGATAGGCGCAAGGGAACTAACATGCCGACGTCTTTGCACCTCTTGCGGATCAAGGTTCCAGGCGGCACTATCACGTTCTGAAACGAGGAAGATCAGTTATCATCCATCTCTCCGGAAAGGAGGCGGTCTTACGTAGTCCAATCTGGGGTAGAAACTCATCAGCGGTAGATCTCATCAAAACGTGATTTGGGCCCCCTTACCGTCTGTGCTATTCGAGTCGTTAGGCCCGTCAGAAGCCATCTTTCTTCCTTGTCAGATTGACTCGAGTTGTAGACAAAGCAGAAGACGAGAAAGAGCGCCTGGACAGTGGCACATGTTACTTCGAGCAAGATCGAATCGAGGGAGAAGGCCGCTCGAGCGAGAGCGTAATACTGCTCGGCAACCGCTGCCGCGTCCGGTTGAGACTCATCGTAGAGATTGCCGTTGGCAAGGATCATGAAGAATACTGCGAGACGATGGGAGTGCAAGCCCTCGGTGGAAGGATAACCTTCAGAGCCGTAGATTGGATCGAGAATGGAGTCCTTGAAGTCGTTGTAGGCAATCGGTTCATACCTGGAAGAGAGGTCAGATGACTGCAGAACCAGCACAGAAATAGAGACCATACATCCAGGCAGCACTTGAGTAATATACAGAAGTCAACTCCATGGCCCTCTCTTTGTGGGGAAGATAGCGAATAAATATGGAATTGTTGTAGGGGGACTCCTTGAAACCAAAAGGAAATGCATTCATCAGACTGAGAATCTCATCTGGAAGATTGAGGTGATATCGTGGTGGAGTGTGTGTCTCTTCATGCTAGAGAAGCGCTGTCAGGCGGATTTGAAAATGAAACAAGCGAAATGACCAACTGGGAGAAGATCTTGGAGATACTACACACGGTCGGTCAGAGGCTGCGGTAGTGTGTGTGTGTGTGACGACGTACCTCTGATCCTGCAGACTCGCCGTGATACTTGGCCTGACCATCTACTCCAAGTGAGAGGGAGCCAACCGCCTCTGACACGGCGTCGACGTCGTCTGGCTCAAGAAGTTCGCGAGCAGAGCGCAGCCCATCGTCCCTGTCTGCGGATGTCCTGGACAAGGCCAAAGTAGCTTCTAGCTCACGAACGCGGGCGTTCAGCGACTTTACTTGTTCGGTAAGCTTCTGGGCCTGGGCCATAAGGACTCTTTTTTCGTAAGAGTCACATTGACGAGATGTGATTGCTAATAGAGCTTACTTGTTGCCTTTGGTGGCTGCCAGCGTTCCTGTGTGGGGATTTTCATGAGCACTTGACATGTTTGATCACAAAGCACATACCCTCGGGACAGATACCGGGACAACCACGCCTATCGCGCATCGTCAGACGTAATACAGAATCTCAAAGGCAAAGAAGGCATGCCTAATGCATGACTGGCACGGAAACGTTCTGCATAACGATAAGGTCGATTGCGAAGAGGGCAATGAAGCTTTTACCTATCGCATTTGAGTTTTGACCTTGTTGCAAAGTTAGTTGTTCGCGGGCGCTGAAAAAGAAAAAAAGAGTACCTGCGGCACTCAGCACAGGAAAGGCCCAGCTTACGGGCAGCAAAAGTATCTGAAGCCTCAGACTTGACAGGCTCAGAGGCCATTGGTGGCGTGGTGGAAAGAGTCGAGTGGAGAATATGTGAATTGGAGGCGGGATTGTCCGGAGACGTCCCTGTGATGGTCCTGCAACGGCACATGCTTGTAAAACCGATCGCCACTCAGCGGCGCAACACATGCACTGATCACAGGCGAAAGAAGGACAACAGCATGCTTTTTTGTCTACATAGGTACAGTGGAGAATCGTGACTACCGCGTATACTCAGCTACCTGCACGGGGCCTGGGAGAACAGAATCAGTATATGGAAGCCATGCATTGGAAAGAAGACACGAAGAGAAGAAGAATCAGAGGTAGCGGGCAAGGTCTACCAAGGCAGCCCTGCCCGAAGGTAGCTGAGAGAAGTTCTGCAGTGCAGGGTGCGCTCCTGCATAAAGCCAAATGCCTCAAACATCATGCACGACGAAGAAGAGAACACACAGGACTGCCGCACTCACCAGAAAGAAGAGAAGAGAACAAAAGACAAAACGACCAGCATTCCAAAATTTTCGTCGCTTTATACAGATTCAAACCCCGCAAACTCCGAAACCCCGCCAACTGCAACCGCCATGTCGGCGCCATCGCAGTCCACAGCAACGAGTGCGTCGACCCCGCAGGACGCCCAGCAGCCGCAGCCCAGCGCCGTGGCAGGCCCGTCCTCGGCCCCTGCACAGACCCGCCAAGAGGCAGAAGAGGCCCGCAAGGACCGCACCCTGGTCGAGTTTCTGCTCATGTTGGACGAATACGAGCCCCTGGTGCGTCACAGAGTCGCCCTGTCGTTGTCTGCAGCCCATCGCCCCCCAGATACCCAGCGAAGTCACCGACTACTACCTCCAGCGCGTCGGATTCGAGTGCGAAGACATCAGACTGTACGTCATCCCTCTTTGGCGCAGCGCCGCCTCACACGTGCACAGGAAACGCCTGCTCTCGCTCGCAGCGCAGAAATTCGTGTCTGACATTGCGGCCGACGCATACCAGCATGCGCGGATCCGGACAAACGCAGCTGGAGGCCGCGCCCGGGCGAACCAGCCCCTGGGCCCTGGCCTGATCAAGGTAGGCACCTGAGTGACCGTGCGATGCGCTGCTCACTGTCTGCAGGACAAGACGCGGACGACGCTGACGATGGACGACCTGAGCGCGGCGCTGGGAGAGTACGGTATCAACGCACGCAAGCCCGAGTTTTACTTGTAAATTGTATTAGTAGCCAATTGATTGATGTGACCGTGACTGTCACGCCATGCCTCTCAAGCTCAAACCACCAAGTCCTCGCTCGCCGCCGTCCTCGCCGTTCTCCTTCGACGTCGACGACGGCCCCCTCGAGCCCGCTGTGCTCTCGTCGCCGCCCACTCACTGGCATCCAGGCAACACGATGAGGATCTACGGCGCCCAGCCGCTCAGCACCATCTCCCAGGTCGGTGTTGTGCGCTGCAAGGACTGCTCCAAGCCCGTCCTACGCAGCACCATGTCCGAGCACCTCGAGACGTGTGCCACTCTCTCGAACAAGTCTTCCAAATCCATCCCTGAATCCGATGGTCAAGTCTCTTCTTGATCTCTGTTCCTTTGGCTCACCGTCCATAGGCAGATCTGGCAAGAAACGCAAGGCCTCTCCTGCGCCCGAAGACTCTGGCCCAGCAAAGAAGAAAACCAAGTCAATCGCCAAGGTGACCAAGGGCCGTGTCAAAGGGCCCGTGGATTACGACCGGCATTGTGGTGTGATCAACGACAAGGGCTTCCCCTGCTCGCGCTCCCTGACATGTAAATCGCACTCGATGGGCGCCAAGCGCGCAGTCCAAGGCCGTACACGGCCGTACGACGACCTGCTCCTCGACTGGCAGCGCGCCAACAACCCCAACTTTGTCGAGCCTGTCAAGCGCGAAACCAAAGCAGAGAAGAAGGAGAAACGCGACAAGGAAAAGCTCGAGAAGAAGCGGCTCGCAGACGAAGCAGCCGCCGCACTCGGTCTCGACCCGTCAGGCAAAAAGTCCGCAATACCGGGTACATCAAAGAAACCCGGGAAAAAGGCGGCGGCGGCGGCGGCCGTGCGTCTTGCAGAGGAGCTGGGGGAAGAGGTGGCAGAAGACATGGAGATGCTAGACTCTGAGGCGGAGATGGACGAGCTGGTGCGGGTGGTGAGGGTGGCAGAGGACAAGGGCGTGGTCGGTGCGCCCCTGGCCGTCGCGTGCGATGCGAGTAGCTGGTTCGTGCAGCGGCGAGAGCGGGCGCGGTGTTGCCGCGATCTGCTCATTGGCGCGCTGGGAATTGGCGGAGGATTGAGGACAGTCATAAAACATTAGAGACAGTGGCTGTGCTGCCACATAACTTGAGTTGTAACGACCATAATGCGTTTTGTTTTCTTTCTTTTTCTCGCAGCGTCTGCGCGCGCTCTCCACTTTTATCTCGATGCAAACCAAAAGCGCTGCTTTATAGAAGAGCTCCCCACTGACACCGTCGTCGAAGGCACATATCGTGCCCTCGAGTGGTCAGACGGCGCACAGGCCTACTCGACCAACCCAGAGCTCGGCATCATCGTCGAGGTCGTCGTGCGTGCATCTTTCTCCTCCTCTTCTCGCCTAACAGCCCCCAGGAATCCGACAAGGACGACAACCTCGTCAGATCAATCGGTCCGCCCGAGGGCAAGTTCACCTTTACCTCCCACGACGCAGGCGACCACTCCATCTGTCTCTCCACAAACTACACATCCTGGTTCTCCCACACCCACATCCGTCTATACCTCGACATCGTCGTCGGCACAACGAAACCCGACGTCGAGCAAGACCGCACACACGTCTCGGGCCTTGCGGCCAAGGTGCGCGACCTCAACATCAAGCTCGAGGACATCAGGAGGGAGCAGCAGTACCAGCGGGAGCGAGAGGCGGACTACCGCGACCTCAGCGAGGCCACGAACGCACGCGCAGTCTGGTACAGCATCGCTCAGATCATCGTCTTGGTCGCGACTTGCGCGTGGCAGCTCCGTCATCTCAAGGTTTGTTCCACCTTCTCACCCGCGTCTTGTATCTTCTTACATCTCTCTCCAGCGCTTCTTTGAGGATAGAAAGAGTAGATAGGGCAATATACCACTCTGAGTCACACACGTCATGGATGACTTGTCCCAAAAATCATATCACTGCAACTACGGCAACAATGCGAGTGTCTCTGCAACCAGCAGGCCATCAAAGATGACATTCAGAGCCTCTGGGGTATCATCACCCCTGTCAATTACACTCAGCCTTGCCCAGTCTCTGCAGCTCTCCGCTATCTACAGGCCCACTTTTTGATGGGACCAAGTTTAGCCTTCCTCGTTGGTGATGCTGATTTCCTTCTTGCCAGGGGTGTTCTTGACCAGGAGCGTTTCTGGGGCATTCCGTCTAGTCCAGCTACGCATCCTCTTTCCTCCTCTGTCATCTCTTGGAGTTTGTATTGTTCAGTGAATTTTCTTCTAGGTGGTCCAGGGTTATTTCCAAAATCGAGCACGAACAAGTTTTTATCACTGCAGGCCATACCATGTCCTCAAAAATGCGCCTTTCAGTTTGCAAGCTCGCCTTGATAAACTGCCAGGACATCAGCAGAACAAACATTGAGACAGTGCAAAATTTCAATGGATAGTCAAGTACGAGAGGCAATACTCAACAAGCATAATCGACCGAGATGTGACCGATTTTTCTATGCCGGTACGCATGTCAAGACTTGGACACCTGAGCACTGTTTGTCAAATAGGGATGGCATAAAGATTCTGATTTTTAGACTTGTATACTTGTTAACAGTATCTTTCAGTGGGCACCACTCATCAGAATAATAGAGAATATAATGGAAAAACCGGCTTCTTCAGATAATTTACCATCTCAAGGTCATGTTCCATCAGAATAAGCCCTCCACCTTCGACTCCCTCAGGCCGCTTCACCGTCTCCGTGTTCAGATCAACAGGGTATCTCGCGTTTCCAACTGTGCCAGCCCAGTCAAAGTCAATCAAGAAGACCTTCACATCTTCAGATTGGAGAGATGCGGGATTGACTAGAATGTTGATATCTCGAACATCACCGTGAACGAAACCTCCTTCATGCAATTTCTGGACAATGTCGCGAACCTTGTTTCGTACCTTGCCCAGCTCCTCTCTCGATACCTGAAGATCAAAGAGGGATGGGTAATCAAGCTTATCCATCACAATCGCAGTCCAATCTGTAGAGATGGAGATGTACGCTCGTACTCTTGGTGCCCACTTGAGCTTGGCAAGATAGTCATGCGCAGCGGATGAGTACTGGCTTGTAAACTTGACAAGACATTCGCGTGCTTCGTAGTCAGAATCACTGACAGTGGCAGAGAAGACCGACTTGTTTTCTTCAAGCCGTCCGCTATACGTAAAATTGACTGTTTTACCATTCTCGATATACGATGATAAGAATGGGAATTGTCGGCGATGATCGTTCCAAGAGTATGTGGCTTGGGTTGACTTGTAGTGTTCTTGAATGCGGGAGGCTGTTTCCGCTAACGCATCCAAAGTGGACGCCATCTCATTCCGTTCCCTTTTTTTTCTGAAATTCGTCGTTAGATCAAGGCCCCGCGTAAGCGGCTCAACCCTGACACGTTGTCCGTCCCAGATGCTACCGTAGGATCCGATTTTGGACCCTGTGTCTCATCAGCAAGTGAGGAGAGAAAAAAGCGCAAACTTACCCATGTCAACCATCAGTATACATGGAAAGCAGGTATTAAATCGATGGTAATGTTTCATTTCCTCAAGTACCCAATGATTATAGTACAGAATCGCCTTGTTAATCGCGTTTCCTTGCTCGTTTTTGCATCCACGGATCAGAGCCGGCATAATGAATACTGAAACGTTTCCATCAGTTATAAATCCAGTGTCGACGATCCTCTCCGCGTGAAGAGAAAGATCCAGGTGTTCCCGAAGGACTTCCTCTACAGCGTATCGCCTCTCATCCATGGTGTTGTACCAGTCACGTACGCAATTTGAAAGAGCAGAAAGACATTTCAGGGCCCTGAGTGATGGTGCTCTTTTGCATCTATCTTTAAAGCTTGCGAAAGCAGGGTGGTGTAGGGGGAGAGGAATCGTATTGTACTCATATGGCCGATTGAGGGCGATGGGTTGTTCTGGCCCTACAATCTTCTTGAAACTTCCGTACTCAGCCAGACTCGACGGCGCTGCCTTGCAGACCTTCCTTTGTAGAAGTTTGATCGACGCGGCCTCATCGTCTACATCACCGCGTTTGCGTTTGCCCTTCAGGTGGCCTGGAAAGGCCAACGTAGAGTGACATACATAGAGTCCGACGAGGACCTATCCATTCTTACCTGCATCGACCGGGCTTCGCAATATGACATGCAAACACATGGGTTTCGGACCTACACCTACACCCCAATACTGGGAAACAGGCGGAAACATTGCGAGTTGTTCCACGTCGTCATTCTTCGGTTCTCCTCTATCAGAATCTGGAAATGAGAGGCCGGCCAAGACTTTTTGCATTTCGAGCATAGTGGCAAAACTTGGTATATCTCTAATCAATCGCCAAAGGCGAAGATCCAGGTCGAAGATTACTGGGCTAGCATTGTACATTTGTTTGATTTTGCCGAGCAGTGAGCCAACTGTGGTATTGGGCGAGATGGTGATCGGGAAGGGGCGTCCTTGGATAGCAGCATTTGCATCAATGACGATGCAGTTAAGAATCCAAGAATCACTATCGGTGGCCATGGTCGTTTATGGACTACCTGTCTGAGACAGGTTGATTGTCTGAATGAGACAGGCTGTCTTATTAGGGGCTTGAGGTGCAAGGAGGATGTAGGAGGGATGGAAAGGGACAGGACCAGCGCTCAAGCGCTCAAGCTAGGTCTACCACAACAAATTCAACTGACGCCCCTGTCCTGCCTGTGTCTTCTCGTACGCGGGGTGTCTCGACCTCCAGTCCTTGCCTCGCCGATTTGGGTGACTTGCGCTGCTTCGGTTTCTCCTTCCTCACTCCCTCGGGTCTTCCTGTCGCTCCTCTCTCCCCTCACCCTCTATTAACCCAAGGTCCGCCTCCGTGTCGCCTTCCATCCGTCTCCACCAGTCCTCTTCTTCGTCGTTCTCGTCGTCTTCTTCCGTTGGCGTCGTTCTTCGTTCGCGTTTCTTGCCTGTCTTGGTGAAGGCGCTGGACTTCGCTAGGAACTTCGCCGTTGCTTCCAGCCCCTCTTTCGTGCCTAGCAGGATCCTGAGCTCCAATTGTTCGTCTACCTCTCGTAGGATGTGTCTGTGTTCTTCGTATTCCGGGCACGTTTGGATAACGTGTTCACGGGTTTGGAACCGGATGCCACAGATGCATCCTGTGCTCTCGTCAGGTATAAATTTCGCGTAGTACTCACCTATGAACGCATGTCTTGTCCGGCATTGTGTCAGTCTACTGAACACCTCTCTCAGGGTGTGAACTACATGTTCCCTCAGCGCTCAGCCCCTGTCTTGGCCTCTCCGTCCGCATGTTCGTTTCCAGTTACGTCCTCGTGTCCTGGGCACCACTCTATGCTGACTGTCCGCTCTTCATCACCCTCCAAAAAGTCGTCGACAGCCCGTGTGACTTGTATCATCTGTAGTTGTCCTGGCGCTGGTTCGGGTTCGTACGCCGCGGTCACTGCCGCCATATTGTCAGCGAATACATGTATGTGCTTGACTTGTCTGTGTCTATCAGCGTATCTGGTGGCTGTTTTCATTGCCTGCCAGCCCTGTGAGTTCAGCATCGTAAACCTCTGCTTTACTCTCCAAGCTCCTCTGTCCGCAAACACTTCGCGTCCCTGGTGATACCCGACTATGCTCCACCCTATGATCCTGATGTCCTCTTCTTCATCCTCTTCGCACGCGACGCATGGAGCCGTCTGAGTAGATGACTAACCGCGATCTGTCCCTTTCCAGCCCTCTTAGCCTCTCATTGTGTTTCTTTGCTTCTTCTGCTTTCTTCCCGAACTTGGGTGCTCCTGTAATTGTTAGTCGCGTACAAAAATATGTGATTGATACTTGGGTCACAACCTATTATCGTCCGCTACGTCACCATCATGACAACTGAATCCTTCTAAATCCCATATCCCTGCCCAGGAAGTATGCTCTGTGCGCACGTTGCACACTTCCTCCGGGATATCGATCCGTGATACGGTATTTCCATGGCTCTTCCACGCGATGTCAACAATGAATGGTCCTTGATGCCTCGTACATAAAACGACGTACTTCCTACAAACGGATCATTCGTCCCGAAGTATCGTGGGGGGTTTTCCGATTAATTTCGGACCGTAACCCTTCGCCCATTAGTTAGGCTCCGTTTGCGGTTGTTGTACATTTGATATGTATCCTGAGTGCTGAGCGCTGAGCCTCTAGCCATTTTGGAGAGGTCAGTAAGTACTTGATTTTTTGCAGACGATTCTTATGAGTTATTTTATCTGATATGTTAGCTGATCAGTGACTTGCTCTTGTCCTCTCTTGTCCTCGAGTATCTCCTTCTTTCTTCTAGATGCCAGAATACCTTCTCGTTCGAAGTTTTATGTATCT
>JABAJZ010006860.1:0-35552 GCA_018857265.1 Termitomyces sp. T32_za158 | reverse complement strand
TACCCCTTATCTTTTTTTATCCTCTACGGTGTTCGACATCTCTGACACAACCCCTGCCCTCTACCATATGCAGCATCTGTCTCGGTATACTCCTTATATTCCAAAACAAATGTACGGATATTCATCGTAATCCATGTCGCTCTTTCCATTCCCAACCCTCATTGCTCGTGTGGAAGCCGATCTAATCAGCTCAGACGTTGAACCTGCTTCCTTCTTTGATCAAATTGATGGCAATCTAATACTTATTGTTGAGATGACCTTCCATGTCCACGCATCCTTGTTTGTCTGGCAGTCGCCTCAATTCATGAAGCTTTGGCAAGATCAACCTTCCACAGCAAACGCAGTTCATACTGTATGCGTTATCGGTGAAGATCCTGTGGATTTCACCTTTATGTTCATGGCAATTCATGTGTCTCCGTATGTTAATCCCCTTTACCCTCCTTTTGCAGCTAACTTCCTCAGTGCATTGTCTGGTCGTGGATCGTTAGGCGTAGACACCGTTGACTACTTACTACATTTTGCGGATCGTTTTTCCATATCCACTCTATATGACTCTGTCACAGGTTTAGTGCGGTCTGCCTTCCCACTCAGGTTTAGTGCGGTCTGTCTTCCTACTCAGCTTGTCCGCTTTCGATGCTGCTCTGTCTTCTGAGGTCGTCGGTTTGGCCGTTGTCTCAGGGTATGAGTTGGATCTGGTGATAACGTGCAAATCGTACGGTTTGCAGAGTTGCATCCCTACTGTTTTTCTCCGCATTTGTATGCGTTAATCGATGGTGTGTACGTCGAATTGGACTACTCTATATGTATTAATACTGCTTTGCAGGCTGAACTGCAATTAGGCGTTAAGCACCCTTATGGTACTATTGCACGTTTGGACCCTGTCGATGTTGTTCACGTTTGCGTCGGTAAACAATGGTTGCTCTCTGTGCAACAACGGTATACCTGGTCGTGGCTTTTCACATGGCAACCTGGCAATGCGTGTTTCAAGATTTCCAGTTGTGCACTTGTGCGCGACGCCGTTCGTACTCAATATTTCGGTGACGGATTGTCTGTGCGTTCAAAGCCATTCATGCCGTTCACTGTGTGGACTTCAGAGCAGTCTTTTCAGTTTTGCACCTCGTGTCTTTCTGATATTCTATCGTTACATGTTGATAACCGTTCACACTTGTGGCAGCTGTTGCCTATGTTTTTCAGTTTAAATCTCTGCAGAGTTCGATTTGGCTCTCGTATTATATTGTTCTGTCTAAACAACACCCAAATATAGCGTTTTAAAATATTTTTTGGTAGCGGGCAGTGCGGTCAAAGACCGCCTTATCATGTAATATATTATTGCTATGTACTTGACTTTGGAACGGCATCCGCCGCCCATTTTGCTCGGCCCGTTTCTGAAACTGACGTGCAGACCCATCAATCATAAAGCTTTCTAGTCTCGACTGTTGGTACAAGGAAGCCATATGGTTCGCGCAGGTCAACAAGTGGTTGAAAGAATTAAATGTGCTAATGAAATGCTCGGCTTGGAGTTTGTCTTCCCTGTCGTTGTCTTGTAATTATACGTACTATTCACAGTGAGGAGAGTATTTTAACGTGGCATGCCGTATCTTATCCAAATAGTATTTACGTTCTACGACGCTGTATTCTTATTGTAGATACTGTTTGCCGATGAAAATATACGTCCCTTTATTGCGGAGTCAATGCGCTGTTCTAAATAAGAATAGTCAATTCGCAGTTCGCGCCACCAGTTGCTTATATAAGACTAGATTGTCGGCAAGTGTGCGTGGTCTCGCAACCTCACAGGCTTGACGTCTGCTCTTCCAACGCTCGACATTGGGATCGATGGCTTGGTGCATGCACTAAATGGACTTACAACCTCTCCATCATCAAGAAGCCACAAGCAGTGCCAGTGCATCGACAGCCAGACGACAATTTGACCAGCCCTCTGCTCTTTCTACTGATTCCAAGACATTACGCTCTAGTGCCCGGGTCAAAGCCGCGAAGTCGAAATCCAAGCAGAAGTCCAACGACAAGGACCGTGACTCGACAGTTCAACATTCTCAACTTCCATCATCTTCGGCGGTTTCGCTTCCTGATACTGTCGTGCCCCGGACCACCCGCGCTACTACTCTCAAATCCAAACGCTCCCGCGAAACTATCTCAGCAAAGGGAAAAGGAAAGGCGAACGATTTGCCTGAAGAAACTGCACTTCGCACCACCCGAAGGTCAGTCCAAATCGATCGGTGCTTTGAGGGCACAAGAGCATTAATCTGTTCTGTAGAACCCGACGTGGAACTTCGTCAACGTCTGCTCCCTTGACTATCAACGAACCAATCTCAGACCCCAAAGGCAAGAAGCGTGCCGCTCCGGAATCTGCCTCTGAAGAAGAAAACATAACCGGTACCTCCAAACGCCAGAGAACATCTTATTCTCTCCGATCAAGTACTCAAACCACTATGCCACGCAAGACTCGGTAGGGCGTTCGATGCCTCTGTTTCACATTTTTGAACTATTATCCTTTCATTCTAGAACATCCAACAAGGAGAAGATGGCATCTGTCAAGACAAAGATTTCAGTCGCAAGTTCATCTCGAATTGAAGATGAGGATGTGGAGATGTTGGACTCCTCCTACAAGTCAGGGCATGAAATGTGTCCTGATGAAAATGAGGAACAAGCAGGCGTAGGAGAGGCGAGTGAGAATCACGACGCAGGAGATGATGAAGGCGACGACGACGGTGCTGATGAAGGTAATCGAGATATTGCAATACCGTCCAGTGATCCTCCCGTTCCAGGCAACATAGACGCTTCGGCGGCTATGGCGATCTTTGGCGATTATCGACAGTTCGGCTCGTATATGATGTCCTTGTCGTCGCGCCTCAAGACGATGCTGAACAACATCAAGCCCACGGCAGACCCCACGACTCGACTTGTTACTCTTCAAGAATTGAGCGAACTTCTCAGTATCAGCACTGAGGACACTCTGGCCGGATCGTTTCAAGTCGAACAATTCGTCCGTGAGTTAGTCAAGGTTCTGGGTGGTCATGGAGTCGACGAAGACGAGGATGAAGACGATAACGAGGACCACATTGAACAAGATGAAGATGCCGCTCTTGCCGCTGCGTTAGCGATGAGTACCGGCAACACATATCAGGGAGATGAAAACCTCGAAGCTCAAGTACTCGCTTGTCGCTGTTTGGCAAACCTAATGGAAGCTTTACCTGGCGTTGCGCACACCGTTGTGTATCATGGTGCTATCCCTGTACTTTGCAGCAAGTTGATCGAGATTTCTTACATCGATCTTGCTGAGCAGACTCTAAGTGTGAGTTCAGTAATTCCTTTTGTTGCAGACACTTCTAGAATTCCCATCAGACAATGGAAAAAATTTCTGAGGAGTTTCCTAGTTCAATCGTGCGCGAGGGTGGGCTTGCCGCTCTGCTCAACTATCTGGACTTTTTCTCTATTGCGGTGCAACGTACAGCTCTGCAAGCCGCTTCCAATTGCTGCAGGAATGTTGCTCCAGAGCATTTCCCCATGATCAAAGGTGTCTGGTCGATAATCGGCAACTGTTTGACTTACTCCGACCAGAGGCTTGTTGAATTCGCTTGTCTTTGCGTCATCCGTGTCATAGACTCTTACTATCGGGCATCAACCGACAATCTTGAAGCATTAGTTGACGGAGACTTGATTAAAGCCATCAATACATTGCTCCTTCCAGCAGGCGGATCTTCGTTGGTTGCTCCCAATACATACACTCTACTACTACGGGCACTGGCAACCGCGGCACGAGCTAGTCCGAAGATCACGATCGCACTTTTGGAAGCTGACATCGTTGACACGCTGTATCAGATACTCACTGGAGTCTTGCCATCACTTGTTGAGAATGGTCAAGAACAAGGCAATGCTAGCGGCGGGCAAGGTTTGGGTGGCGGTTTGGCCGATATGACAGTCATGGAGAATCTGGCTCACCGACCTAAGGATCAAGTCGAAGAAGCGTTGAGCCTTGCTTCTGAGTTAATGCCGCCCTTGCCCAAAGGTATGCAATTTCTCAACTAGGATCATAGTGTGCCAACAACGAAATCTATGCAGATGGTGTTTTTGATCATAAAGGGTATACGGAGAAAGCGCTTACTCGTATGATCAAAGCAAAAGCAAAAGCAGATCGAGCTGCTGCAAGGCTAGCTGCACTAGCAGCTGAAAATCCGACTGTTATTTCTCCGCCTCCCGATGTGCCTTCTCCTGGAACTACATCTGCAGAGACGCCTGTTACATTAGATGCACCCGAGGAACCTGCTGCCACTGTACCTGCTGCGGTCAGTCTTGATCGAACTGAGTTGTTGCGTTCAAAGCCCATTGTTGTTGGCCGTTTCATGCAACTCATGGTTCCTATTCTTATTGATGTATATGCTGCGAGCGTGATTACGCCGGTCAGGGTTAAGACCATGACTGGGTTGTTGAAAGCAGTCAGTTTTCTTGATGCAGATGGGTTGAAACAGGTGCTTACGGTGAGATTTGCATTCTATCTGGATGCTGAATTCTGTTTTGACATTTCACAAGTTTGTGCCTGTGGCCAGTTTCGCTTCGTCGATCCTGTCCTCCAAAGATCACCCATCGCTTGTGATCGGCGCCCTCCAACTTGTTGACCTTCTTTTGACCAAGGTCCCAGCTTTGTATAAGCCAAGCTTTCGCAGAGAGGGGGTCTTCCATGAAGTTGAAATGATTGCTGCGCGACCCGTCACATCCTCGAAGTCTAAAACCAAAGAGAAAGAGAAAGATTCTTCTGAGCCCTCAGCAGAGTCTGGAAGTGTGTCTCCCGCGCCTCAGATCTCGGTAAACCTTATAAGCGGTCTCAAGAAGCTCTCGTCTTTATCATTGGAACCTGAAGATGCGATTACCTTACGTTCAAAGGTTATTCAGTTTAAGCATTTGTCCAACGACATATCCAATGATGAAGACGGCGCTTTTGCAACTCTTCGCATCGTCGTCGATCGTATCTCATCTGAGCAAGCGACGGAGAAGGAGTTGTATGACGCTTTACAGGAACTTGCGGAGCTTTTTGCATCTCCTCACACCTCAGTCTCTAGCTTTGAACTTCTGCAAAGTGGTGTCGTAGAAGGTTTGCTTCAGTTTGCAACCGATCAAACGCGAACGCGTACGTTCGTTTAATGAGATCAGTTGTAAAAGCTGATTCCTTGCTATAGCTGATATCCGGAAGCGCCAGGAATTGTTATTAGAGGCGTTTTGCGCCCGTCGATCAGCGGCTTTGATCAGTGCCCCATCGCCCTTCTCAGTGCTCGTGAAAAAGCTACAGGAGAGCCTCACCAGAATAGAGTCTTTCGACGTCATTACGGTTGCCCAAGGCATTGATGGTCAGTCAAATAGATGTATCTTTACACCTCAAACATCTAATATTCTCCTTTAGATTCGAAGCGCAGTTCACCTTCTCTATTAGCTCGACAATTGCGCCTGCGACTTATTGCTGGAGATGAATCAGATGTTCCTCGGAATTTGCATAATATCGTGGTATCCATTCATGCGATTGCGACCTTCCAGGCGTTGCACGATTATCTGCGGCCTCGGGTTGCCGGCCTTCTCAGTAGTGGTTCTCGCCTACATGGAATGTTGGCAGCTCTAGCAGGTTACAGTAGTGCTAGTCTTGAAGCGAGCGCAAATGCTTCTCAATCGTTGAAACCCTCTGCATCTTCTGCTGAAAGCAACTTAGGTTTCACACCGACCTCAACAGAAGGACGAAGACGCAGCCAGCGACTGAGTGCCAAGAATGCCATAGCTACTGGAGGAACATCAAATATGGACGCCGATTCGGTAGCACACACTACAAATACATCTGGAGACAATGGGCCCAAGTCGACTTCGGAAGTTGGGCCCTCCTCTATTGACACCGCACCAAGTGACACTCTGGTAGATTCTGAGTTACAAGCAGATTTTACGGATGATGATGAAATAGATGCTGACGTTTTTAACGACGATGAAGTTGACCCTGATCAATCTGTGTCAGAAAAAACAGTTATGCTTTCTGTTGTCGAAGGTATGCAACAACCCACATGAATCTGCGATCTCATTGACACTCGGTTGCCCTAGATGGTTCCAAAATAGAAGCTCAAACACCTGATGGGACTCGTGTAGCAACACCAAATCTCAATCTCTCAGCAAAAGATCCATCACTGCCATTTATTATGCGAGCACCTCAGACGACTAAGGCATCATATGCTGCTGCTCTTAAAGCCAAACCGTCGGATTGGCACCTCGAATTCTCAATGGATGATCACGTCCTGCCCTTGGATTTGACAATATATGGCGCCATACACCAGCATGAGATGCGTAAGAAGACTTCAGCATCACCGCCGAGCATGATCTGGCAAGGGATATATACAATCAAGTTCAAGAAAGTTCATGGTCCAGCTACAGCCTCGGATAGTATGTCGCAGATGTGTACCTGGTACCACATACTGATCCCCTTAGTTCATGCAGACGTCTCGGATCCTAAGATTCGGTCGCCTAGCCCCACGATGTCCTCTCTTCCTGAAGACGCACCTCATGCCAAAATTCTACGCCTGTTGCGTGTCCTGCACCAATTAAACACAATGGAGGCGGAGCGACAAGTCTTTTCTGCAGACAAACGAAATTTGCCTGAATCGGCTTTTGTTAACAATAAGTTGACTGCGAAATTAACGCGTCAGCTCGAGGAACCTATGATTGTAGCTAGGTAAGTTGGTAATCTATCACACGTGAATCAAGGTGGTCTCAATGGACCACAGTTCTTGTCTACCAGATTGGGCATTGGATCTTCCTCAGCATTTTCCGTTCCTCTTTCCGTTCGCCACACGCTACAATTTCCTCCAATCAGCATCTTTTGGATATGCTCGCCTGATTCTGAAATGGCAAAGCCAACAAAATCGTAATCAAGACAGTTCACGCAGGGATGATGGTATCGGTTTCCTCGGACGTTTACAACGACAAAAAGTCAGGATTTCCCGAAAACATATATTGGAGTCAGCTGTGAAAGTCTTTGAACTTTATGGATCCTCATCCTCGATACTCGAAGTTGAGTACTTTGAGGAGGTCGGAACTGGGCTAGGGCCTACACTGGAGTTTTACTCTTTAGTGTCTAAAGAATTCGCCCGAAAGGATCTGAAGATATGGAAAGATAATGATGCGTTGGGTTCAAGTCCTTATGTCAGCCATGCGAGTGGCCTTTATCCTGCACCTCTCAGTCCGGAAGACGTCAGCGATGGAGGACTGTAAGTAATCGTTGATTGTCTAAGCTTGTGTCGGTAACTCGACTAATCGGTCAAATTTCAGAACTAGTAAACGCACGCATCTGCTACGAGTCGTCGGGCAATTTGTCGCGAAAGCAATGCTTGATTCGCGAATAATTGATTTGACATTCAATAAAGTTTTCCTCAAGTTGGTACTCGGTGAGGAGGTTCCTCTCACTATCGCTTCTCTCAAGGTGTGTACATAGTCACTCTTCAACTGTCGGGTAGTCTTAATTTCTTTCCAGCTTGTCGACATTGATCTTGCGAATTCCCTTGAAAAGTTGCAGAGCATCGTGACTTCCAAGTCACTGTTGCAGAATGACAAGGTTCGTTGAGAGATGACTAGAGGAGCTTCATTTCCCCTCATTCTTGAGGCAGCTTTCGCGAAAAGTTGCAAAGGTCGAATCAATTTCAATAGAAGATCTTGCGCTCGATTTTACCCTCCCTGGGTACGATATCGAACTCAAGGTCAGACAAGGTCTAGCCTCAACGTACTGTTATTCAACATAACTTTATATAGCCTGGAGGCAAAGAAATATGCGTATCATCAGACAATGTTGATGAATACATCAATGCAGTCTATGACGCGATTCTTGGTAGGGGCGCAATGGTACAAGCGAAAGCCTTTAGAGACGGCTTTTCGAAAGTGTTTCCTGTCACGGATTTACGAGCTTTCTCTGCGGATGAATTGGTTATGCTGTTCGGCAACTCGGAAGAGGACTGGAGTATTGAGAGTCAGGATCACTTTATCTTTCGTGTTTTCATTTCTCACACAAGCTCTCCTCAGCTCTTTCCGAAGCGCTCAAAGCAGATCACGGTTTTAATGTCGAGAGTCGAGCAATCCATGACCTAATCGAAACAATCTCAGCCTATGATAACTCAACACGTCGTGCCTTCTTACAGTTTATCACAGGCAGTCCGAAATTACCAATCGGAGGTACGATTTTTCGCCTCTTGTGGAAGATAGGTCTAACATCGACTTAGGTTTCCGTGGACTCAATCCACCATTGACAGTGGTACGAAAACCACATGAGCCTCCTCTGACAGCGGATGATTATCTTCCGAGCGTGATGACTTGTGTGAACTACCTCAAGTTACCGGAGTACAGTTCCAAAGAAACAATGAAGGAGAAACTGCGGATTGCTATGCAAGAAGGAGTCGGGAGTTTCCACTTATCATAACTTTTGAATCTTGATTTTAACTCGTTCTTGTTTTGCGACCACTCGACGGGAGACTTCAGGACTAATACTATTGAAATAGAAACTTATTTGGGGTACATCCAACCTCGGAACAGCCTATCAATATTAGATACAAAAGAGACTTATAAGAGTTTGACCTGAATAGAAAAGTCGATTTGTGGAAATCAAGCAACTTGCCCAAATCGAAGCAAGTGAGTAAATAAAGTGAGATGAGCCAGGTTCAACGTTCATTCCTATACATGTGTATCTCTCTGATTTACTTGTAATTATTCTCCTCCAAAAATTATCACAAGCAGACTGACTGAATATATTAAAACGTTGATCTGTCTTGATTCTAGTTCAGCGTCATTCCACCCTAAAAGAACTAATCGCGGAGCTATTTCTCCTTAAACTGCCCCGTCTCCGTCTCCGCCAATTGGGGAGGCCCGAATGTTTGTCCAACAGCATAAAGCAAATTGCTGACCAAGCATACGAATGGGATATTGGTTGACCACCGACTACCATGTCAAAGCACCATCCTGGTCGGTATAGCTCCTTCCGAACCTGTTGCGAACACTCATATGAATTTTAGATTTGATTATGTGCAGGCGACAGCCAGGAATAGGTTGGTTCCATCCACTGTATTTCGCGCAAGTCAGCTCATCTCTTGATATCAAGCCATTGGCCGTCTTTGCGAGAAGTGTGACGGAAAATGGTACAGATTCTGATATTCGTGTATCATACAGGTGTTTAATTATCGTCATTGTAATAGCCCTGTTTGTGACTCGTACGTCCGGCCAGAGACTTTGGTACGCATCTGTGATGAGTGCAACTTCGGGACTTATGGGGGTCGATGTATAATATGCGGCGCACCTGGTAAGTCCCGTTCCTTTATCCTTTCAGACAGATCGAAACTTGACTCTCACAGGGATCTCCGACGCGTACTATTGCGCCGAATGTACGCGACTCGAGAAGGATCGAGATGGTTGTCCTAAGATCGTCAACCTTGGGGCAAGCAGAACCGATCTTTTCTATGAACGACGTCGTTTGGGTTCGTATTCCCTTTCTAGTGTGCCTCTGTACTTCTATTGACCCTCAAAAAAGGTTTTAAAAAGGGCTAATTATCGTTCACCCAATAATATGTTATTTTTGTATTATATAGGCAGTCCTTTTCAATGCTAGCTTTTCAGAAATGAGCATGCAAAGAAACAATCAATATACGGCATATCGAATGATAGGTGGACTCTCCGTGGGAGTCTCTATATTGGCCAACCTCCTGCTTTAATTTTAGCTATGATCCTGACTGATGACAATGGAAGAACTAACTGGAGTATTTTCACGTCCACCTGTACAATCTAGTCAGTGTAGAGCTTCAGTCATTGAGTTGGCCGCTCACCAAGGATTTAAAGACCAAAAAGACATGCGAGTCATCGTGTGTATCAACAGCTTCACACGTGTCACATAAATCTCGAGCACAGTAAGCACACCGGAACCATGCGCCAACGATAACCTTTATGCAACGGTCGCAAAGAGAATTTGTATGCTCCAGATTGTTCAGATAGGCTACAAGTAGAGCAATGAACTTTTGGAGTCTACGAACTGAACAGATTCCCCTTACCTGTGGGTTCGGTTGTATTAACAAACGGGCTGAGAGAACCGACAGGCAGTTGGTATCTGTAGATATTTCAACGTTGGGCACTAGATGATGATTTCGAAGGATCATACAAGATTGGGACCATGGAAGAAAAGCTCTCAATAGGTCTAAGAACTGGTCTGGGCAACTTGAAGAATATATGCATGGGGTCATGTACAAGATAGGACCTTTGTTCGCAACTTTCGCACTGAACAAATATGATCAGTATCTTTGCAAATCCCGGCTGTGATACACACGAGATTATATGCTCTTGGAGAAGAAGGGCAGTTAGCACACTGGTATCTGATCCCAATGATGGTCTTGGAGGCGTTCAGTTTCAACTGTATTTGCAACGAGAAGTTAAACTCACGAAACCACAACTATTGCAGAGTAAACGATGGTCTTTCGACGGTGCTGAAGCATGTCGAGAAGCACTGCCAACTACAGTACGAGCGTAGGAAGACACCACTGAACTGGCCTTCGACCACGAGGCCGACAGTCCAACGCTTTCTGCATCCCCCCCTGTCCAGAGGTTGATCGCCCTTCGACTGGCGCTCTCCAGCTGTAGGAAACATGAGCAATCACAGGTAATGGTATAATTATGAGTCATAAACATACTTCCTGCAATTCTAATGGATATGGGATCTGAAGCTTGGAGTGAGGGCGACTAGAAAGGTCGAGGCATTGGTCAATTCATACCTTGATGAGGATATGTGAAGAGTTATGACCTCCGTCTGTGGAATCAAGGTTCCCAGGGAGGCCAGCTGATTCGCAATTTGCGCAAATATCCACGAAGGCACAGATGGCGCAGTGAAATCGAGCACCAACGATATCTTGTAAACAACTAGCAGACACCTTAACGTGACGATAAAAAGTCAGCTAGTTATTTGACCTACTGTGTACACTTAACACCTGGATGTTTTAGCCCTAGTATTATTGGTGTTGGAAATCTGATAAAAATCTAATTTATACAGATCCAATCAACTTACATTCTTCGTCTGGAGGGTCCGGAGGGCGGATTGAATGGAAATCAGGATCGTGATGTGTGAGGGGCAGCTTGTCTGGTACATTGAGGAAAGCGTGCGAAGGATGCAATTCGTGTACTTGACTTGTATACATTCAAAGCCTCAGTGTGTGCTGGTTCGAAATATATGTTAGAAGCTAACCTGTAACATGCACGACACAAGTTGATGTTCGGACATGATACACACTTGTAGCGTTTGTGGTAGGTAGTCGCCTGACAAGTGGAACACTTGGACACTCGAATTTCGTCTTGCTCTGTTTCAATCGATATCAACTTTGAGCAATCATCAATTGTAAACTGTACTTACCAACTTCCTCCCATCTATCGTGCGACCAGTACTTCTGCAAGAAAGCGTGCCGAAGCTCGCCTTTTTTCGGTGCTGCCCTTCTCCATTGAGATACTGCCTGGGCGTCACCATTGACCGAAGTCGGCATTACTGGTGATGTACTAGACGCCGCTTCAATTGCGTGATGAACTCCAGCAAACTCCATACAGTTGGAACATAATTCAAACCCCTTCAGTGAATGTACTTCCGGGACAGCAAGAGTAGAAGCAGAAGGAATGGAAGGAAGGTATTTGTAAGCTGGGAGTGATTCAGCACGACCTAGGTGCATCTGCGATGATAACGAGTTGCCGGGAGAAGATGATATTGAATGTATGTCAGGTAGCTGAGGAGGATAAGTGAAGGAAGAGCTATTTGCTCTCCTTTTGCCCTTTGTAAGTTGGTCGCTCATAACAGGATGCTTCTCTCCACATGTAGAACAAACGTATCGGATCAAGTCCAGTAATGTTCCACAGTGGGAACAGTCTGTCAAACTGTCTCGAGGGGGTACAGTAGGTGGAAGATACTGAAGCAGCTCTCTATCGATCACAAAGTTTGAATTGCCATCTGCCAAAGAGAAATTTTGCGATGGCCGCAAGTTCGGATTTGTGAGAGAGACCTTTGGATTGCGCGCCTTCTGGGTTTGCATCTGGTGATTCGCCAGCCAATTCAAATGCTTTGAGGAAGGTCTTGTCCTTTGAAGAATAGGTACCACTCCGGACGAGGCACCGTCATCGTAACTAGAATCATGAACTTGCGAGCTCGAGACAGACGAACCCGCAGATGTGTAGTTATAATAATACCGTCCACGAGGGTCTCTCTCCAGTGCAAGGTCACCACTAAGCCCGTCTTCATTGCTCTGTGGGTCGAGGGAAACATCATCAGCCACCGATGATTCAGGCAGTACCCCAAGCATGGTATGTATGTGTCGTTCGTTTTGCTCCCTCAACCATGCTTCTCCACGACTATTTCTCGCTAGTGAGTTGGAAGGAACGCTAGATGTGCTTTCTGCCAGCTCTTCTTCGAGTTTTAGGCGCTGGAAGACGGCAGAGGGATCTGGTAGGCGTTGGCTCGAGGAGACCTTGTGAAGCTTCTTAAAAATGGACCCTCACTTCGACTGACTCCACTCACAAGTGTGGTCGACCCTTTTAGTCCTCTACTGCCAGAAGGATGCGAAACTAGCGTGAACCGCGAATCACTTGAACTTACAAGAGAGCCAATACCATCTCCCGATTTTAGATTGCTCTGAACGGCTGACCACGAGGAGACGGAAGGGCCACTGTTGTCGCGAGAGCTAATCGTGACCGAATCATCGTCCGCTGCAGGAGAGTCAAATGAGAACGACTGTTGACTTGCATTTCGTCCCCTATACTCGTCTAAGCTGATCAGCGACGATGTATCTGAGAGGCTGGGGCCATCATAATCAACCGTAATCTGGACCTTGAGGGTCACCTTGCGACTTCCAAAGCTACGACCTGATAAGATGGAGGCTGCTGAAGACAATGGTACGTCATCTCCGACGTGGAAGTAATGTATGGCTTCGGTAAGGTCTGTATCGTTGGTAATTGTTGTTATCTCGCCATCGTCATCTTTATATGTAATCGCAAACGACGTAGGGGAGAGCGAATAACATTGTTCGACCTTTTCAACATCGGAAAAAATGGTGTTACAGGGTGTGGAAGGCGCCGAAGATAAACACAACACACCTTCTGCCGAAGTAGTTCATATGTGCAATTGCGCGCAGAATCGAAAGTAATCTTCTTGTTCCAGCTATCCAGAGAACATTTGACAACGAGCTGCCTGCTAGTTCTGTTGTTCATTCCAACGCAGAGACTGGAGAAGGAATGATTGATGACTACATGAAGACCATATTTGGGCCGCACCGGCGCCCGCAGTCTCTGGGCGCTAAATCATTGTAATCTCCACCATGTCATCAAGTCACCACTCTTTTCCGCACACGGTGTCATGGAATATACAGATGTAGTCCGACGAGCAGGTTACCAGTCTCTTTTTAATGTCCATCAGCTTCTGACCAACTCTTAGGTCTGCTTGAGCGGTATCACATTTCGAGATTCTCGTCATTGGGTCTAGATTCCTGTGTGCTTATGGCTGCACAATATATACCCCCGCAAGGACGTCGATTGGACAAGTCAACGGTTTACGATGCTCTTGCCAGAGTTATCGAAGCTCACACCGCATTAGGTGTTCGTTTGAAGTATCCTGCGAAAGATGCGGTCTTTGAACGTCTTGACAAGGTTGACCTCTCCGAAGTCGTAGAGTTTTCTGAAAATCACGGCCTTGAAGCAACGATAGAAGTACAACTACTACGAAAATTTGGTGTAACGTCCAATCTGCCTCTTTGGCGCGTCGTGATTTTAGGTGACGATACTGTCTGCTTCGCTTGGCACCATGGCATCGGCGATGGCAAGAGCGGCCTTGCTTTCCATCGTGCTTTTCTGGCCTCCCTACGATTGAACGAGAGCCGAGGCGGCAGTTCCATTGTCATACCTCCGAAGAACGATCTAGTTCCTCCAATAGAAACGCTAGTTGACCTTTCCCCGTCATGGGCGAAGATTGTTTCGACGCTTTTTGGTTTATTCGCTCCTGTATCATGGACTCGTGCAGCTCATTCGTGGACCGGCAGTCAAGTGCCCACCGAAATCACCTTTCAGAACAATGTTCGACTTCTTGAATTGTCCCCCAATGTTGTTTCCGCCCTCCTTAACTTATGTCGCTCTCATAAAGCAACAATAACGTCGACAATCCATGCACTAGCTGTCTCGGTCATATCTGACCTCGTGATGCCCGATAAATATACAGCGATATCTTCGATTGTGCCAATATCCCTTAGAAGTCTTTCGGGAACGTCCGACGATGTAATGTGCAATCATGTGTCGTCGCTCCATTCCCATACGAAGGTCAACCCGACCTTTTCCTGGGAATATGCATCCCAGTATGCAGCAGAACTTCGTTCTTATGTTAAAAAGTCGGTGGAGGAAATAGGAATGCTTCCTTATCTCAACGGAAGGTACGACGAGTTTTTTCGGGGAATGCTGGGAAAGAAACGGCATGGCGGGTTTGAGCTTTCCAATGTTGGACGGTTCGAAGTAGAGAACAGCTCACCGGACAGGCCGGCATGGTCAACCGGGCGTATGGTCTTTGCCCAATGTGATGTGATTGTCGGGGCCGCTCTCAAATTGAACGTGGTTGGTGATGCAATTGGAGGGATTACTATGTCAGTAATCTGGGGTGCCGGCTCGGTTTCTGATGACTTTGCTGAGAGATTCATCGTCAAGTTTAGGAAGGGTATTGAGAAAATTCTTAGTGAAGAGGGCTAATGTAAATTCAGACCTTATATTACTCCTCGTCAGAATTATCATCGATCCCTCTCGATCACTCGCTTCTATAATCAGAAGGATAAGACAAATGATTTACACCTGCAGGTATGGGTTGACGAGGCTGATCTCGTCGCGTGTCAATACCTTAATGCCATCAGAATCTCATTTATCTTTCTCTGATTCTCAAAGCCGAGCTTTCTGTCCACTCTCGAAAACAAACAGGTTATAATGGTACCGGCGAGAAAGGGCATATGTTGGAACCAGCCAGCTATTAATCCCGCTGTCCGACATTGCTGGCGATAGAATGCCTCAGGTTTCTTGAAGTTCGTGTCCTGAAAAGAGGACGCGTGAGTTCGGGATCGTAGATCAAGGATGTCCTAGCGTCCTGACGTCGAAGAACTTGTATTCCAATCTCTCTCTCCCGAGACAACTGCACAAGATGAAGGGATTCAAGAGTGACAAAATGCGAGTGGGCAAAGTGGAGGATCTTGATAGAGCCAACTGCAAGCCACGAGAAAGGATATAACTCAGCGTGATCTATATTGTTGCAATATGAGACTGAGCGGCGATTGTGATGATGGCTTAGTTCCACTCATCAAACTACAACTAATTTTATGGTCTTTGAAAGCATTTTTTCGTTATGATTTGACGTTCAAGACCCGCTTGGGGGAAAACTACTTTGCCCGTTGCCCTGTTTTTTTCACGAAAGCTTTTTTGTTCTTTGTTTAATGAATGGATAGCTGGGGCAAATGTGTCTCTGTGAATTTTTGTCGTCAAAGATCTGCAAAAAGGATCAGGCCAGCTTATCACTGATCTTTTTCACAGCGTAGGAAAAACGTGTTTTTGGACCGAGGTGGTATGTATTCCGTAAGAATAGTTGAATACACATGCTTAACAGCCGAAGTCGCTTTGAAGTTTATGCCTCCGGGTTAACTGGGACTGACAGTCACAACTCAATCATTCTGAAGAGCGAGAGAAGCTTCTTGTCAGATTTTCGTCAGTGGCGCCATTATGCCTCATTCTGCCCAAGTGTGTAAAAGAAGGCGAGAATCATCTGTTTGATGTTGTTGGCAATATTCGGTTGTGGGGGTGGCTGTACGGGTCGGATTTTAGGTGTCCCCGCATTGAGTCCGGAACATGGAGTTCTCAAAATCAGCTGTCATCTATACTTGATCTACATTTTATCCATCCGACAAACTCTTGCCACAGTTGTGAGCAGACCTGGGCGGATTATGCCATTCCTGACAAGGTTTTCAGGCTTAAAGTTCTGCCAGTCCTCGCTCTCATCGTTTACGAGTCGCCACCTTACCATGTCAACCTCTGCAACTCGGCTATCCTCACGCCCAACTGCATGGAAGGCTGCCGCCCCTGCTGCTCCACCAGGAACAAAGACTTTTGCAGCAGAACTACCCAAGCTTCCAGTTGCAAAACTTCCCGACACGCTTGCTCGTCTGAAGCAGAGCCTGGCGCCGATAGCCTGGTCGGACGAAGAGTATGCTGCAGTTTCCAGAAAGATCGATCAATTCGCTACTGGCCAAGGGCCGGAACTTCAGCAGAGACTGCTTTCACGAGCTGAAAAAACTCGTCATTGGCTTGAGGAATGGTGGGATGATGGCGGTTACTTGGGTTACAGGGATTCAGTACGTTCTTAACGATGCCATTCTATTTAATATAGCGTTTACTTCAAATTAGGTTGTCGTCAATGTCTCTTACTACTGTGAGTCCATTTTGAATCTGTAATTGATGGATGGGTTCTCAATGTTTCTTTAGATGGATTTGACGAACAACCATCACACTTACCCCAAAATCCTGCCGCGCGCGCCGCCGGATTAGCGCGTGCTGCTATGATTTTTCGCCAGAACCTCAAGAAGGGTTTGATGGAAACAGACAGTACGAAAGAAGGCCCTCTTTGCATGGATACCTATCGGTCTGTCTCGTCTATCGTGTAGTTGTTTATGGACCGTTCACACAAGGCTTAGGTGGATGTTTGACTGTTGTCGCATTCCTGGCCCCCAAGGACTCGACTGGAGCGTTTCTTACGCGAAAGAGAATGATTCAGGCAATTCTGGTCACTTAATCGTGTTCAGAAATAATCGTGTTTGGAAAGTAGAAGCGACTGATGGCGGCCGGATTTTGAGCACTGCAGAATTTGAGAAGTAGGGAAGTTTTTCATGGTCTAAGCACGTACTGATTGTTCCGTCAATCAGGAAAATTCGTTACATATATGAAAACTCCAATAATGCGTATCCAGGCGTTGGTGTGCTTACTGCTTCCAACCGTGATGTTTGGGCCAAGGTATGGCCACAGTCGTTAATCGAACCCGTTGAATAACGAACAGCTTATCTTTAGGACTACGGAACTCTCACCTCTTCCGCACACAATACTGAAATTCTTACTGCCATCCAATCAGCTGCCTTCATAATCAGCTTAGAAGCATTTAGTCCCTCAAATCCTCTTGAACATAGCCGTGCTCTGTGGCATGGATCAGTTATTGATGGTGTCCCGATTGGCCTACGAAACCGCTGGGTAGACAAACCCGTACAATTCATTGTTTACGACAATGGCGTCGCCGGTCTGATGGGAGAACACTCTGTAATGGATGGAACTCCGACTGTCAGGCTTTGTGACGACATCCTTGAAATGCTTTCTGACCCCGCTTTCGACCATGGGTCGCCAGCTGTCCCGTCTTTGTCTCCTCCCATATGTCTTGACTGGGAAATTACTCCAGCAATTACTGAAGCTATCTCAATGGCTGATGCTGCTGCTATAGAACTCATCGAGAGCCAAGAGCTTGGATACCTCCTTACATCGTATGGAAAGGCCTCTATCAAGAAGTTCGGGATATCTCCAGATTCATGGGCACAGATGATTGTTCAGTTGGCCTATCGACGCCTCATTGGTAATGAGAAGAGAATAGGTGGGACATACGAAGCAGCGACGACACGGAAATTCGACAAAGGACGCACTGAAGCTATTCGTGTTGTCACTAGCGAATCCGATGCTTGGGCAGCCAGTATGGACAATCCTGAAATTCGGAATGAAGATAGAAGGAAACTTCTCATTGCGGCTGCGAAAAGACATGTCGAGCTCGCGAAGAATGCGGGGAATGGTCAAGGCATCGATCGTCATCTATATGGCTAGTTGTTCAGTGTCAATCAGATATTCACAACACTTATCTTTTTGGTAGGTCTCAAGAAAGTTTTGAAGGAGGGCGAAAAACTTCCCGAATTGTTCTCCGATCCTGTCTTCCTTCGTTCAAGTTATTGGGCTTTGAGTACATCGGCTATCTTTTCAAAACATTTTCCTGTCTATGGATGGGGAGAGGTCTGCTTTCAATTGCCGATGCGCACTTGATACTTACTATTCTGAAGGTTGTGCCAAATGGATTTGGTGTGGCGTACATGACAGGCTACGATGGTAAGAAACTTGACTTTCGTCCATGTGCCGATTATATAACGCATCTATCCAGACCGTTTGCAATATACCATCACGTCTCGAAAGGAGATGCCCAACGCCAAGTTCTGTGAGGAGATTACAAAAGCTGCCGTTGATCTATACAACTTGTTCTGTGGGGCAGAAAGGTCTAAGTTATAGTTCACCTCAGCCTTCGCCTTGACTGCATGATGGTGTTCTTAAACTTCCGCAGATATCTCCTCAGTTGTAGTTTCCATATTTAGATCAAGCGTTTGCTTGCGCATGTTATGATTGAGATACTAAATTTTGACTTGATATATAAAACGTTATGAAGTACTTTGTTGTTTCAACACAGCTCGTACACCATGTCTTCCTCTCGACTTCACCCAATGTATATCAAAAACAAGTTGAAACGTGAAGAAGTGGTGCGTAAGAACAAAAAGGCAAAAAATCAGCAGAAACTGGAAAGACGACTTGCCACAGCCAAAGCTGAGGCTCATGACCCTGCTGCGAAGAAAGTGAGTACTGGCTGTGAATAGATCAAACATGGGATAACCGTCCGAATATTCAGAAACGTCTAGCGGAAAATGTTCCGCGAACGCTTGATAACATGCGCGAGTTTGACCCTTCAATATTGACTGCAGACCCCAACCAGGCTGGGCCATCATCATCGCAAGATGGCCTAGACGAAACAACAGCAGACATCGAAAATGATCCATTTGCGTCGTACTTTACCTCAAAGGATGATCCCAGTATACCCCCCAAAATCCTGGTCACTACTTCAGCCAAGGCATCCAAATCGACGTACGAATTCTGTGATGAGTTGGTGGGCGTGTTTCCTGGTGCGGAGTTTATTAGACGGAAGAAGGGTAAAGGCTTTGAGATGGGGCGTATAGCTGGCTGGGCTGCTGGAAGGAATTATAAGCATATGTTGGTTGTAAATGAGGATATGAAGAAGCCAAGTGGGTCCTTTTTGCCTCCTTTATTTTATCTTGCAAGCCTTTGGCCGGTTTCGTTTATGCTGCCCTATCAGATGCCATTACATTGGTTTACCTCCCAGCCGGACCGACAGCCTACTTTAAATTGACCTCCGTTGAACTCACAAAAAACATATTTGTCGGTGACATTGTGTGCAATTAATTTGCTAACACAGCTCATTTGGTTTCACAGGGTCATGCTCGTGCAACCCCGCATCATCCAGAACTTGTCCTAAATGGTTTCGTTACACGCCTTGGTCATGCCGTTGGGCGTATGTTCCAGACTATGTTCCCTCCACTGCCGGAATTCCAAGGACGGCAAGTTGTAACTCTTCACAATCAGAGAGACTTCCTGTTCTTCCGAAGACATCGGTACGACCTTATGGTACTTCAGTATTGTGTTACCTAGTACTTACCAGGATACTTAGTTATGCTTTCCGTTCAACAGAAAAGGTTGCACTGCAGGAAATAGGACCGAGGTTCACACTTAAACTCAGATCATTAAGGAAGGGGTTACCTGCTGTGTTGAACTATGGTGAAGCTCCCAAACCGCTAGAGTTGGACATTGGTCCCTCTGAAGGAACAGAGAAAGCCGACCAGGCAAGCATGCCTTCATCCACGGATGACAATACCGAGTCCAGTGACGCCAAACCTCGTGAAAATTTTGTTCCACCGAAAACGGACGAGTACCTATGGCAATGGAAGGTAAATGCCTGCGCTTTTCATATGTTCGAAACGTCTCATAATCAAATGATCATCAGCCTGACTTAGAGACAACCCGTCGAACATTCTTCCTCTAACTAGACGTTTGGTTTTGACTGGCTCCATACCTGTCGTGCGCACGAATACACGTGGGATTGGAAAGTCAGTCTTATCGAGACCTGCTCTTTCCAAGCCCCTGTTTTCTCTTCATTACGCCTGAATTGTAAATACACATACATAGGTGCGAGAAGACGAGAAACTGCAGTGAGACTTAGTCCAAGAATGAATCTTTCAAGTATTCACACTTGCATGCATCGCCCTCCTTGACAATAAGTATTTGTGTGGATTCAAGCAACGCTCAAGCTAATGTTACAGGAAGGTAGATATGTAAAGAAGTGTGTAATGTTGGCTCGTCGATATTTAAGCATCTTCAAAACATATTATCAACTATGGAAAGTGCTTGAAGTTGAGATAAGTATTGTCTATACTTCGTGTCTTGTCAGGCTTCTGTGGAAAACATGTCAAAGATTCCTTGAAGGGTGATGAAGCTGCATGAAATGTGAGTCCATAGTGACTATACTTGGGTGATGTGAAGGCTTCTTTCGACGTGGGGAATGACACTTGTAATGGACCCATGATGTGCGTCTCTGCAACGCTTAATCCAGCAGCAATATACAGAAGAACGAATAATATTGCTGACCTGGGGTGCTCTCCTTCCGACGACGCGATCGCAAAAAGAGAAAGAAACAAAGGACGCTTATCGCAAGGAATACCACCGCGCCTATAGTTCCTCCAATGATGCGATAAACGTGTCGGTTCTCAAGTGACCCATTCGAAGTGTCATCTGATAGGACTGATTGATGATATACAGAGAGTGGCGAGCTCAAAGGCGATGAAAAGCTGATAAGCGAAGAAGGGGAAACTGCATACGTATCGCAAATAGCGGATTAGATGACACAATGGCGAAATTGCTCTTACCACGAATGATGATCCCGTCTGAGCGGATGCCCATTTAGTTTGTGAGGGTAAGACGTCATGAGCTACATACCATGAGCGGTCCTCATTTCATCGTCAGCAAGAAAAGGCTGAGATATGGAACGTCCAAGACGGTCACGCGAAATAACCAGCAAGGATGGGGCCATAGTCATGTCAGAGGGTCCATTCAGAGCTCAAGTATGAGGGAAAGAGTACAAGCAAGAGGGGCTGTGGGCCCTCTTACAAGTGAGGATTTGGGGCCAACTATTATGTAGGACGTTGTCATTGTATTACCATGACACGAGATCAAGTCATAGAACAACGGGCAATCTAGATACCAATCTTGGACAGGTGTACTGAGGCTCTGTCTCCTCTTGCCTATTCGAGTTTGTGAGACTATGTCCAGAGTAAGGTGGCGACCGGAGCCATAACACCAGATGGGCCTAGAGACTTTTCGTTGTGTGACAAAGCTATTGTCCCATTTCTGTTCACAATAAGTAGACGACGTCGATAATAAGATCACATAACAACGGAATCCACCGACATGATGGCATACATCCAATTTAGACGACGAAAAACATCGTAAAAATTTCAAGCTTCAAGAACAAGAGGTCACCGTAATTCCGGATTCCGATTGCAACCTCGAGTTTCTGGGCTAATATTACATACGTATGTATCGAATTAGTGGCGAGCCCAAGTTAATTCATTTCAAAATCTCGGTCGTGTCCCATACAGAACTTTTCGACCTTGAATGATGAACCTTCCTGCCAAAAACGAGGAATATGGAACGAAAGAATATTGGTGCATACTTCAGTCTTGTTTGCTCTGGGGTCCGCTCCGCTCACTCAACTTTCAGGGACAGACGTTATACTCAGTGATTAGTCTCTCATGTACCATTAGCAACTTCATGCTTAATGCTGGTGCATCAGAGAAATTGAAAACAGTCACTTTGATTGGTTCAAATCATACGCAGACCTTGCTCCTTTCATTAGGGATCTCATTCCCGACAAGGCTTCGCGAATCTTGATGCTCGGATGCGGAAACTCAAAGCTTTCAGAAGAGGTGCGTTTCTAAGACCTCAAACCAATTATCTAGTGACCGACCCTGTTCTGGAGATGTGGGACGATGGATATAAGAACATCGTCAATATCGATGTCCGTCAGATATTCTTAGGGCTTCTTTCATACTGACGAAAAGATGGTAGTACTCCTCTGTCGTCGTGGAACAAATGCAACGGCGACATGAGGTGCTTCGACCAGAGATGGAATGTAAGAATTTCTAATAAGTATTGACCTACTTATCGAAATTTTTTCGTTGCTTCAAGGGCGCGAAATGGACGTCAGGGACTTGGAATTTGACAACGATTCTTTCGATTTTGTGATTGACAAAGGTGTGCTCATCAAAATTGATCTCGTCGACCTAGACCTCATTAACCTATGGTATAGGGACCATGGATGCCATGATGACAAGTAAGGGCGACGTGTGGGTGCGTGCGATAGCCTTGGTATCAAGGGGGGTTCGAAGACAGCTGTACTTACATGATGCCTAGGATCCTCCAGAACAAGTTGTTCGAAATTGTAATAAAGAAGTCGATGAGACCCTAAGGTTTGAATCGAGTTTTTTGGCTCAAGTAGTGCATTCATTTGTTGACAGGGTTCTTCGCAAGGGCAAGGGAATATTCTTGTACCTGACATTTGGGCAACCTCATTTTCGAAAACGTTACCTTACACGACCTGAAACAACTCTTGAGATCAAGCAATTAGGCGAAGCCTTCCATTATTATTTATACATTATCCGCACATAGACACAATAGTTTCGCCATTACCGTCGGTATTATTATCTAAAACAGAAATTTGACATTTTTGTAGAAGTCAAGCATCGGATTTTCCCCATTGCGAAGACGCGTTCTGTTCAACTCTGCGTATGTCTCCATGAATTCTGAGTGAGTGAAAACATTGGATTTTCGCTCCCCGACGGGAAGGCCACTGGCCGAAGTAACACCATCAAGAGGACTTCTTCTATCGTTTGACCGGTACGAGGAAAAATAGTCTTCCCCAAGTGAAATGGAAGTCGAGGTCGTCATCAATGGAGTGGATCGCATTTCTGATTTCGATTTGCCTGATGGATGCTGATGAGACATAATGTACTCATACATGTCCCGTAGACGCTCAAAATTCGTGGGGAAGAAGATGTCGAAGTAGCCCTGCCTTACAAGGAGGGTAGTACACGGTACCGTGGTATTCCGGAAACGCGTTTGGACAACAGGTGCATTGACACCGTTAATTGTGTCGGGTAGAGTTGAGAAGTCGGAAAGTAGCAGACGATGTCGAGGGAAATAATTTCGAAGGGTCTGGAGAAGACTAAGAAGTCGGGTAGGGATATACTCCTCCCGTGAGAGATTGGGAGCGAAAGGCATGGATAAATAAAGCTTGCGCAGCACATCGGAGGACTGCAGTATCCTGCTAACAGGTGAGGGGTTTTTGAGATGGCGCTTTAAGTCTAAGAATTCGGCGATTAGAGGGTCAGACACTGGCGTATATATCGTCTCAAAATCGCCATGAGAGTCAACTGTAACAACCCCTTGGTATGGTTTGAGCGTTTCAAGGTCATATCGGACTACGTCGTGTGCAAAATTATCCTAGGCATCTGTATTAGATTTAAGAATGGCTATGTCCGTCGACGAAAACGTACGATAACCTCCATGGCAACAAAAAAGCAAGGCGCTGGTTCTCTGGTCTCCCAATGAAATATGCTTTTGTGTGTGACCTTGACATTTGGATGAACCTTGTATAACAGTTTCTTTTGCACCTGGACCAGCCTGCCACTGATCTCGATGATATTATAACGAGTTCGATCGTAAACCTCAGGGTGGACTTCTTGGAGGAAGTTGAGAATGTCCATTGCTAAGGTTCCATTTCCGGCACCAATTTCATAAATGATGAAATCTTCGTAGGGGAAGTATTTCAATAAATACTCCGCCACAAGGCATTGGGCAATTGCCCGGCCAAACCAGGGCTATGAAACGGCACATCCTTTAAACAGGTAAAATGTATAATGACACGACAGACATACTTTGAAAAGTTCTGTTGGTGTATGCCACAGTTGCCTACCAGGACCATCGTGTTTGTCTGCGCCATAAGTAGCATACTTCTGCGCAACTACCTCCTGAAATTCCGTCGAGTCCCTCAATGAATTAAATCCAACTGCGCTACCGTCTGAGTTGAAAATGGTTGCTTGATTCGGAAAGTAACCATAGTTTGGGTTGTACAGTGAATCCTCGATGAAGTCGCGTACGAGCATTTGCACACCACGAGGCGGCTCTGTAGCACGTTCCAACGCATTGGCAGTAACGAACTCGAGGTCAGAGTATTTCGTCTGTGATGTCTGGAGAAACGGAGAAACGTTATAATTCCATCTATCGCGCGGTACGTTGATATCGTTTTTGCCTTCAGTCTCGGACTTGAACTTGGCGGTCCTATTTCGTGTCCGGGAGTGCGTTGAGTACAAACCACGTCGCAGAATGTTATGCGCCGGGCGTTTCCGAAGACATTTCGTGGAGGCTGTGCCCAAGTTTAACATAGACGCCAGGGGTCCGTCAGAGCATGAACAAGTGCGATATCAGGAAACATTCCGAGGAATGACCAGGGAGTTATGTACACGTGACCAAGGAAAAGTAGCCGGACCCGCCTTTTGTCTCGACCTCCTGAAAATCTTGAAAAGAAAATATGACAACTGCTGAAAGACTAGTGGAGACGTGGATGGCTTCCGGGAGAGATGATGAACTATCGGAAATCGTCTCAGGTATACCTTCAGACCCAGATGTGACCTTCCACTTTGACCAGGAGATTATAGAGATATCTGAGAATAAACTCACACTTTTGGACGTTGTCAAAGCTTTAGGCGAATTTCTGACCTCTGAAGAGGACATTATCCGGACTAAGGGTTCAGTCTGATATACTAATCTAACGATCGTATTAATCTGTCTTCACAGGTGTTGACCTTCTGTCATTGGTCTTGAACCGCTGTCCGGCTGAAAAACTAAATCGTCAATCTGGTATGAACCTCTCCCTTTTTGTTGTGATCGTCGGGGTCATCTTATCTTACCAGTTGCGCCCCAGTTCGTGTTCTGACGACATTTTACTGCGGAAAGCTGGATGACACTGAGACTATTATCCCCGCATTGAACGGTCTTCATACACTAACCTCACATCCATTATGTTCTTCCGATGATTCCACATCTATCGTACAGGCGTAAGCTGATCCTGGTCTCCGCACACACAAACTCAGTACTTTGCATCTGCAGCATATTTGTTCATGTGAAAATGAGAGTCCTCGTACACTCGGTTAGGTTCCTGGTATTCTCGATAATCGACAATCTCATGGCTCGAAATCGAGATGGTGCGTTCTGAGGAGGGTGTGCTTATCAGTGCTACAGGTGCTGATATCCCATAGAATTGAAGATGATGGGGAAAACCTTCCTTTCGGGATACGCCTCGCTAGCTGAAGGCGAGAAAGATCCTCGAAATCTGCTAGTCGCTTTTGCAATCGCTCGCGTCATTCTCATAGAATTTGACATTGCAGAGCACGTCGAGGTGTGTATCCAGGTTCTTGCTGACCTTCTCTAAATACAAGTCCTTCCAGTCTTTATTCAACATCACATATTGTTACTTCCCAATTACATTTCGTCCTCCACCTAATGACCCTTATGGAATCACGACCGACGATCTCCGAAAAGCACTTAGGTTCAATGCCTTGTTTCTGGCTTTCCTCAAAACTAATGTATATACAGGGGCTGCCTCAGTGCATCTCCATCTTTTGGTACACTTGCCATACCGGTGTTTCTGGAAAAGTTGACGGCTGGTTCTCCTACTACCAAGGTAGTCCAGCACTTGTTCTGATGTCTGCTCTGACATCAAACCCACACTCGTCTTCAGAGAGATACCCTCCAGACTATGTCCATCTGTTTTCCCGTTTATGGGTCTGCACTGGCTCGCACATCAGCACGCAGACTGTGGAATTCTCTAAAACTGGAGGCAGGTCTCCTGGACGTTTTTGCACAAATGAGCCCTTACTCCGAACAGATATTCCAACCTACCGACCCTTTGACCGAAGAAGAAGCGCTCAAAACTACGCAGGCTTTAGTAGAAACGATATATCAGCATGAAGAAGAAGCGATCGAATCAGATGACGATGTTCAAGGGCTCGCTAGGGACGTATGCGAAGAATGCATCCACATCCTACGTGAGCCAGAAAAGAACCAGGCCAAACCCGCCATTAAAGTTCTCTGTGCATTCATGTCTACAACTCGTAGGTTGCCCGTGTTCTCTGCAACTAGTAATACATCTAGACCTTTCTCCAGCATCCGTGTCACGATATACTCTGTCACAAGCGATTCCTCACCTCGTCAAATTATTTTTAAACCCTGACGAGATTTCCAATCGGTCGCCGATCCTCATCTTACTTACGGACCTGGTAAACGCGGCTCGTGATTCCATGCCATCAGAAGTTACACATACGACCTTTGTCCCAATGATGCCCTACAAAGACGAGGTCCTCGGTCTTGTCAGCGTTGGTTCAAAGGCAGCGACTTCTCGCATCCCAGCTATTGGTTTGCTCCGAGGTCTAGTTAGCACGAAAATGCTTCTTTCCGATGAGGAATTGGGTTTCATCGTTCATTCTGCCAATGAGATATTTATGGATGAAGGGGCAGGTAACGACGATTTCAGGTATGTCTCTTTTGAGATGGGTGAATATCTGATTAAATTACAACATGTAAAGTGATGCTGCAATCCTGGAAGTATTGTCGATAATTTCCCAGAATGCGCCACAACATATAGAAGAGCAAACATTACCACTATTGTTTGATGCGCTGCCTGGACAGGCGCCAACTCGAGATGCCCCGTTAGAAAGGATCAAGGTTTGGAGGATATTGCTGGCATTGAAGACCCTCTGTGTCCACCAACGGCTGTTTGAGGTCCTTGTCATACGGCTCACGACGAAGGTCGATTTGATTTGTCTACCGACAAAACATGATTCTATAGAAGACACGGAGCCGGACGCCGCATATGTACACTCTTTGCTCAAGACTATCGCAGATACCTTAACAGCCAAAGTTAAAGCGGGGCACCCAGATGTGGCCAAATACATCGATCGTCTTGTTCCTAGTCTGTATAACTTGTTCTTTTATTCTGCACTACAACGGGAGCAGGCAATAGCTACGGACTATCGTCTTGTGAGGGTGACTTCGGATATTATTGCATCGATCACGCAATGTGTCCCTGTTCAGTCAGTCGTTCTATGTGACATTCTTGATCATTGTGTTTAACATCGGAAGCAGACGACAAGGTGTATTTATCGCAGCAGTATTTAATGTCTTCTCGTCAGGAAAAGTGCACGATTTTGCGGAAGGCTTTCAGAAATTCCCTGCTGGAACCAAGCTTCACCTTTTCGATGTAGTAACTTGACCTTTCATTTTATCAAAAAGATGCTGACAGGTATGATAGTCATCTGCTACAACTGTTCAAAAGAACCTACTTGCACTGCTGACCGCAGGTGTTGCCGCCGCCTACAGCGAGGTTAGTGTCTTCGTCCCCTGCAAAATGCCATCTCACATATATCTTAGGTTTTGCCTCCCCCCCCATCAATTGACATGTTTCTCAACGATCTGTTGAGATGGAGCATTTTGCACACGGACAATTATCTTCAGAGGGAATCTGCGTGGCACTTGATCTCCTCCGTTCTGAATAAACATGCTGACAGTAAGTCCTGTATGACCAACCTTGGGATCAAATATTGGTCAACCCTTCGTTTATTCATAGCTGCAACCGCGTCCTTGGAAGACAAAATTACCAACTTCTGGCCAAAGTTCATCGCAAGCAGCGAGGCGTCTATAGAGCAGCGGCGCTGGGGTTTGCAAGCTTGGGTCTGGGTAAGATATGGTCTTCATCACTAGCTCATTCCATGAACTCAAATTTGCGTTCAGATTTGCAAAGCTTTAGTCGTGCAGAAGCATACTTCCCTCACTCGTTTCACCGACAAAATCTTCGAATTATTTGCTGAAAAGGAGATTAGTTGGGACGCTGCGAAGACGTTGGGAGATATTGCAAGCTCCGATCAAATATTAACGAAATGCAATCATGCTGTTCTGAAGGTAGCAACTCATCCTTTCTTTGAATGCACTCAGCTGATTCTCTACTCTTAAGATCCTACATACTCAAAGATTCGTAAATGGTATCCTTCCACGTATCATTACAGGCGCGCAAGATTCTAGTAGTGCGTACACAGCATTTGTATTTCGTCAAGGCTTATCGTCAATACATCTTACAGAACTCCTTCATGAACAAACTGCATATCTTGTTGCTCTGACGTCTCTGATCAAAGCTATTCCCAAAACAGCCTATGCTCATGAGATGAAAACAGTACGTTATGATCTTGGCGATTCTTTGGTGTTGCTTTTAATGACGATGCGTTAGCTGATGCCTCTGCTCTTACGAGGACTAGAATTACCTGATTTCGATATTCGAGCTGACGTGATCGATACACTCCTTGCTGCCGCGGAAGGTGACACCTCGGACCAGAATCTTGTCTCCGAACATGCTCCTGCACTTGTGACCTATATGTTAAGGAACAGTATATTTCATGAGATGTCTTCTATTGTGCGAGTCATTCGTCTTCCGTCAATCGTTAGGCTGACTCGTTGAATCGTACAGCGGGTGAGAACAACTGCATTGCAGTATCTTGGCATATTGCCGAAGATCGTACGATACGATGTACTACACCCATCCAAATCAAGAGTGCTTCGTGAATTGGCCCAAGTCCTCGATGACCCTAAAAGATCCGTCCGAAAGGAAGCCGTGGACACCCGGTCAGTTTCACTCTTTTTGCTATCCGAGGTTTTTTGACCGTCTCTTCAGGGCTGTTTGGTAGGAGTTCTCAGATTCAATCCCTTACATGCTAATTCTTTTCAGGTTTAAATACAGTGGATAAATTTGGTATGCAGCGGGTATTGATAACAGAAGATCCGTCTAATTGCAATTGTAGATAATGTGGGGTGGGAGTACAAGTAGAAAAGGTAACTAATGTATGATATATGTTAGCCGACAGGACTGTGAATGCCTGGGTATCCATGGATAATCATGAAGCAGCCATGATGGCCTGAGTTTTAACGGCCGCGTCTGCCAGAGCACATTCGAAAGCCCGCAAATGTTCCTCCACAACCTTCCGACCGTCCAATCTTCTCTTTGGCATCACTAGGGTAGGTATTGGCGGGGCATCAGTCCTGTCAAGTTCGTCACCTTCCATTATGCCAGCTTCCCATCGATCGATCTTCATGCGACTTTTCTCTGCGTTATCCCAGTCCGCACGCCACCCACCCAACTTGTTCTTCAAAGCGCGTATTTTCCTTCCTGCTTCTGTTGTAGCAGCGCCATTGACTTGTGCTTGTTCGGATATGGTGGAAAGTGATGAAACAAGGGAGGCGGTGAAAGAGCGTAAATGTGCTAATTGTGGGACAGTCTTTGCTGGCGTGGTGTCTCCATTGATCGGAGGGGGTGGGGGGAAGGAATCTTTAGTGGGAGAGGCGATGACCTCGTAATCATCCTCTTCGTCTCCAAGACGGTCCGGGTTTGTTTCCCAATCTTGAGAAAGAGATTTGTGTCGGCGATGAGTGAGAGAGGGCGTTTCATCTTCTAAAACTTCCAGAGTATGTTGAAATTCCGGCTGAGAGGTCGACGATTGTTTGTCCTCTGACAAGTCGTGAATCGAAGAGAGTTCCTCTAAACTGCCCAAAACTTCCGCGCCACCGACTTCTCCTGAGATCTTTCTGAATTCTCGTTCGTATTCAAGTAATTCCCGTACTTGTCCTTCTCGATCTCGTGTCGTCTCATTGATTCTTCGGATCACGTCTGAAGCGATACGTTCTAGTGCTGGCGGCTGACTTCCATATGGACCAGGGTCAATGTCGAGTGTTCGGAGATGCGAAAGGAATTTATCAGTGGATTCAAGATTCTGAGCAAGGAGCTCCATTGCATCTTGTTGTGGCCTTTCCTTTGAATGACTCCTCGAAGTAGACGGGACACCGAACACGGGATCGGGGACATGCGAAGGCTGGTCAAAGTCGTCTTGAGAGATTTCGGACCCGAAAGAGTTCGGACCGAGCTCCTCCGCGAAGGAAGAAGAATCTGGGTCGCCGCCAATGACAATCTGCACGCCGCTTTCGGGCTGCTCATCAACTCCTTCTACGCGTTCATCATAATCGATCCCGAACTCTTCTGCTAGCAGTCTGGATCCTGTGCTAGGCTCCGGCATCAGGGCCACTGCCAGCTCGTGTGCAAGGGAATGGCGACCGTTAGCGGCGTCGTCGGGGATGCCCAAGCCACGTAGAGAGGATGTAGATTTGCGATTCTTCATAGTTGGGCGCGAGGGAGATTTACGAGCGGATACAGAGAGAAAGTGAGATTTGTGGACGAGAACATCTTCCTTAGCGTCTTTCTGCATTTCTAAAGATCCTTCACTAAGGAACACAGAAAGCACAATTCTTGTTACTATGTTTGCTCTTATTTACGCGACGGGCGCTCAAACCTACACCCGTGTTCTGCCCTTGGTGGATGAACTAAAACCTGATAACAATACATATCCATAGTTCACGCGTTGCGTTCTTTGCGAGTCTCGATATAATACCAGTCGTGTCTGGTGCGTTAGTGCTCGGCCGGCTACCGACATGGCCTTTTGATTAAAACAAACGTAAATAGTGCCGTCGTCTGCTACTGGAGTGTATCCTTAACTTACCACACCATCATGGTCAGTCTGCTGTCATCTGTCGTTTCGACAAGTACTGATCCTTTTCTTTCTCAGCAGTCTGTGACATCTCAACCTGCATCGGGTCTGTGGGTATGTTACTTCTTTTTTCCCCCACTCTGAAATGAGTTGAAGGGAGCCTTTTAGACCGAACATCGCAATCCGGAGGGACGGACCTACTGGTACAACACTGGCACGAAGGCTAGTGTCTGGGAGAAACCAGATGGTGAGTGAACGCTCTTTCTCTCTGAAAACCAGATCGCTTATTCGGCCTCAGAATTGAAAACACCTTTTGAGGTCAGTTTTCGTTCCTGACCGAAAACGTGTAGTTCGTTTATCGCTCTATTTCAGCGTGCACTGAATCAGACGAAATGGAAGGAATACTTTTCCGGCGGCCGGAAGTATTATTATAATGTGAGTTTTCGATTTTTTCCTAGTTACTCGAGCTTTAACGCTTGGTATCTCCAAGACTGAAACCAAGGATTCAAAATGGGACATGCCTGATGAACTCCTACTTGTACTGGAGAAAGTCGAAAAGGAGAGCCAGAACAATGTCCTGCCAACAACTGGGTGAGGTCACCACTTACTGATGCGCAACTCCCTACTGATTGTTCCACTAGACCTGCCCAGATAACTGCCCCTGGATTTACCCCAGTTGGATCCACGCAAGGTGCACTTGTACCCATGGGAGGCGCTGACTTATCCTCATCCAATTCCGCTTCCCAGCCTAATGGCCAAAACGGCATGGATTTAACAGTTGGACCACATACCGGGCCTTTGCCTACCGGCATCCTTCCGGCACGACCTAATCTTCCTGATGATCCTGTTATTCCTCACAATGGCTTCTTGACGGTTGAAGAAGGCGAAAAAGCTTTCATGCATCTATTAAGGAAAGCTGGAGTTGATGCCACTTGGACATGGGATCAGACGATGAGAGCCATCATCACAGATCCATTGTACAAAGCACTTAATACGCTTGCAGAGAAGAAAGCGGCATGGGAAAAGGTAAGTAGCTTTGCGGAACTTTAGCTAGAGTGTGGTTGAAGCTCCTTCAACAGTTCACAACAGCGCTTAAGGCAAAGGAGCAAGAAGAGAAGGAAGCAAGATTGGGAAAGTTGCGCCCGGCCATTCGTAACATGCTCAAAGGAAATCCAAGTGTCTTTCATTACACGACTTTTGGCACAGCCGACAAACTCTTTTCCCAGCATCCCATCTGGCAGCAAGCCAGGATCGAATCTGAGCGTCGCCTGATTTTCGAGGAGTATGTAGCAGAGCTCAAGTCGCGTGATGTGGTCGGTGTTGTTTGTCTGTTCTCAGCCCTTCGTTCGACTGATGGATTTCATGAAAAAATAGCAAGCGAGTCGGGCTTCGCGGTCTCGTAGTGTCGCAAAAGTTGTCAATCTTTTCAAACAACTCAATGTCGACGTCCTTACCCGTTGGAGAACAGCTCATAATTTGGTCCTTGATTCACAGGAGTGGAACGAGGACTCTGAACTTCGCAAACTACCAACACTCGATATCTTGCTTGCCTTCGAGGATTACAGCCGGGTACGAGAGCGTGAATACGAAGATCAGATGCGGAAGGCACAAGTTGAAAAGACGCGCAAAGAACGCAAGGCGCGCGAGTCGTTCAAGGTACGAGGATCTCTCAAATGATGAGAATGCTCTTTTCACCTTCATGGTATATAGGAGCTCCTTCAAAATCTGGTCAATTCCGGGAAAATCAGCGCACGGTCCAAGTGGAAGGAGGTCTATCCCATTTTCTCGGATGACGAGCGCTACCTCTCCATGCTTGGTAACCCTGGCTCTAACCCTCTTGAGCTCTTTTGGGATGTCGTTGACGCCCTTGACCAAGAACTGGATCGAAAAATTGCCGTTGTTGAGGCGGCAATTGAGCGACACAATGTAAAGGAGGCTCAGAGGAAAGGAGAAGACGGGGAGAAGGATGCGGGTTTTGTTGTAGGACCAGAGACGAAGGAAGAAGAGTTTAGGAGTATCGTGGAGGCAAATGCGGACGAAGCTGTGCATGCACTAGCGAAGGGACATTTGACTGAGATTTTCACTACAGTGAGGCGTTTGATTCATCTTGGCTTGGGTCATTACTTAAAGATTACAATTTCAGCTTCACGATGCTGCGGTCAAAAAGCAGGCCGAGGAGAAGAGACGGGCAGAGAGAAAACAGCGTCATCTACAGGATGACCTGAGATATGCTTTCAAGAAACTTCCAGAGCCATTGGACATTAATCTATCCTATGAAGAGGTCGGTAATTGCCTATTATTCTCACCTTCCTCAGTCTAACTATGCTCTCTTAGGCTGTACCCTTGATTCAACATCTCCCTGAGTTTATTGCTGTAGACGATGACGAAGGGCGGCGCGCGGCTTTCGCGAAATTTGTCAAAAGACAGAAGGTGAGGCAAACGGAGATTTTTTTCTTCACGTCTCTCATGAAGGTTTAGGAACGACAACGGGAGGCGGCGTCTGAAGACGGGGCTTCCACAACAAGCCGCAAGCGCAAGGAGCCTCCCCGCGATCACCGAGATGGTGATCGCGACCGGGGCGACCGTGAGCGCGAAAAGGACAGGGACAGAGAATCTCATCATCGTGACCGCGACAGGGAGCGAGACCGTGCTGACAGAGCCAAGGATTATGATCGTGATGCGAGGGGATCAAAACATGACTACCGCTCATCGAGAGATCATGGCCGGGGTGATCGTGACAAGGACTATGAGAAGAAGCATGGATATCATCGGGATGACGATAGAAGGAGGGACAGGGACTCCCGCGATGATAGGAAATATAGCAGGGAGTGGGAAGAGGGTCCTGGCCTCAAGGCGGAGCGGGAGCGTAGTGCGCCTTTGCATAAAGAGGATGGAAAGCGAGACGCATACGACGACCGGCTTCATGATGAACGTGGTGAAAAGGTTGGCATGACGACCTTCTCTCCCAGGACTCGGGCTAATTAGTGTTGACTACATACAGCGAGCGAGATATGACCGTGAAGAGCCATCGCGAGGTGAACGAGCTGAGACACCCGAAGAGGGTGAAATCTAAGCAGCGTTCATACTTTGCGTTCTTGCTCTTTGTTGTACACATTTATAGTTTCCTTCAATATTAATATAATTACGTACAAAACAAATGGATAACAACAGTGTTCAATCGCTATGAAGAGGAATCTATTGGAATTTCGATTTCTCCTATGCGGAGACGGGTGTATGGTTGTTTATGCGATATGGTTTTTTGGTACCCCTTTCTCCTCTTCTTCTTGAAGATAAACTCCATTTTTCCCTTGGTGTGCTCGAGGACGGTGGCCTGTACACGAACTCGTGAAGGTGATATTGTGGGGTTGCCGCGGAGGGTATACTCGCGTGAGCCGAGCTCATGAATCTCGTCGAGCGTGAGGACGTCGCCGACTTTGACGTCGCGTAGACGAGGGACGGTGAGAACGTCACGAGGAGTAAGGATGTATTTTCTGCCCACAAAGTTTGCAATGATGTAGTGAGAGGGTTGGGAACGGATGAGTTCGAGTGCGGCAGTGGTGGACCCGGGTTGCGTGTGTACTGCGCGACACAGCGCGGGGACTGTAAAGACTGTCAATTGCAACAAAGACATTATAGTATGAGGTTCACCACTACGCGCTAGACGGGCCAGCATCGTCTGTGCTCTAGCAAGTAGCAATGTTTCCGTGTTGTGTGAAATTTAGAAATTGAAGCTCCGCCTGAACCTTCCGACTAACGCCGATTGCGCTGGTCAAACCGAAAACTTCCCTACCCATCCCCATATCCTACTTCCACCTCCTTCGCCATGCACCGCATTGCCCTTAGAAACTCGGCGCGCGCCCGTTTGGCGGCGGCTGCTAAGGTCTGTCTTCCTTCAGTTTTCTCGTATCGTTCTTCCCTTAATTTCGACACATTACAGACCGCTCCCGTTGTCGCCCGTCAGTACGCTACCGCGAAGGCTAGTACGTATCCTCTTTCTCAATACCCTCAGAAGAATTGTACAGCTTACAACGCGATCTTTCTTTCTTCTTTCCACTCTTCCGTGTATTTTACACGTCATCCGTAGCTGCTTCCGAGGTTTCGTCTATCCTTGAGTCCCGTATCGCTGGCACAGCTGTTGGTGCCAATGTCGAGGAGACTGGTCGTGTTCTGAGTGAGCCTACATCCCCAGCAATATGCAGCGCGCCTCAATCCAAATTTTAGGTGTTGGTGATGGTATCGGCCGTGTTTGGGGTCTCCGCAATGTGCAAGGTTAGATTTTTCCTTCCTTCGCGCATATTATGAATTAACCCTTGAACTGCCTGTCGTCGCCAGCTGAAGAGATGGTGGAATTCTCTTCTGGTGTTCGTGGCATGTGTCTGAACTTGGAAGCCGACAACGTCGGTGTCTCCATCTTCGGTAACGATCGTCTCATCAAGGAGGGAGACACCGTCAAGCGTACTGGCCAGATTGTCGATGTTCCTGTCGGTCCTGGTCTCCTTGGACGTGTCGTTGATGCTCTTGGTGACCCCATTGATGGCAAAGGACCCATCGAGGCTGCTGAGCGCCGCCGTGCGTCGCTCAAGGCCCCTGGTATCCTGCCCCGTCGTTCCGTCAACCAGCCCATGATGACTGGTATCAAACCCATTGACGCCATGGTACCTATTGGCCGTGGTCAGCGTGAGCTGATCATTGGTGACCGTCAAACCGGTAAAACTGCTGTCGCTATCGACACTATCCTTAACCAGAAGAGGTGGAACGATGGCCAGGATGAGACCAAGAAGCTCTACTGTGTCTATGTTGCTATTGGCCAGAAGCGCTCTACCGTTGCTCAGCTCGTCAAGACTCTTGAGGAGAACGACGCCATGAAGTACACCATCATTGTTGCTGCCACTGCTTCTGAGGCTGCTCCTCTCCAATACCTCGCTCCTTTCTCTGGATGTGCCATGGGAG
>JABAJZ010006859.1:0-35885 GCA_018857265.1 Termitomyces sp. T32_za158 | reverse complement strand
TTGTAGAACATTTTTCTGTGTCATGTGACCTGACACAGATTTGGCGGAGCAAACAACCATTCGAATTCGATAAAGAATGAATGAATGAATTTATTTTCCAACTACGTTACGTAAGTAACTCAGGTGCATGCACCTCGTTGGAATGTGGAGGAATAGACAGGGTAAGTAAAGTAGAAAATAGGTAAGTAAAGTAAAAAAAAACAGGTCAATTAAGAAAGATTAACCACTCCATAGTCGTTTCAGGACTTCTGGAATGTCGTATTGGAGCGGCTTCTTTGTCGACTTCATAGCCTCCCAGTCCTTTCTTCTGGCAGAACCCCATATCCGCCCGGCCAATTTCACAGACTCTGAGTGCCATATAGCGTTGACCTTTTTCCGAAGCAAGGAAGGGATGGAAGTGCTTGGAAGGTGAGGATGGATACCCATGTAATATCGTGAAGAATGTGAAGGCCAAATGTCTGAATCTGCGAATAGGCTTCGCGATAAAGCAATCACCCTGTTTCGATCTCCAGGCATGGTCGTCGGTGGCCAGATGTTGTCGATGTGTGAGAGAATTGAATTACAAGCGGACTCCCGCATATGTCGGAAGTGAGGGCAGTTGATGAACAAGTGATGATGAGATTCAATCTGGTAACATCCAAACCTGCATAGCGGACCAATGTCGTCTTTGAGGCGTGAAGCGCGAATTTCTCTGGAGTCGAGCTGTCCCGACCGAGCATATAATTGAATTAAGGCTGAGTAAGCGAATGGAGATCGGTCGTATAGGAATGACGGAGGTGGCGAGAGGTCGAATAGGAGGGGAGAATACAGTTGCTTTGTCCATACAGAATAGTGGAGAATAAAATCACGTGCGAGATTCGAAGACACAAGCTTTGATATGTCACCCTCTACAAACCCATGATCGCGGGAGAAGAAGCAGAATGGAGCCATGGCAAAGGTGGGAATTGGAAACGAAAAGGGAGGGGTAGAAAAGGAATGAGACTTTGATGCATAGTGGTCGGCTGCCCTATTCATACAGGCCGGCACGGAGGTCGAACTAGTATGGGCCTTAACGTGGTGGATGGCCGGCGCATTAGGGTGGTTAATGGAGGTCTTTAGCCAGGAATGAAAAGCTGAGGGGCAAGAGACAGTATTGGGTTGGCGGAGCCAGGAGAGCATCGGAAGATAATCAGAGTAGATCGTCGCACCTGGCTTGTCACGCGCAATAAGTATTGCGGACAAGCACGCCGCTACTTCAGCATGTGATGTTCCTGCTAGATATTTGTTTGAAGGGAGGGCGGCAATGAGTCCTGTGTGGGGTCCAACGACAGAGAGGGTCAAAGATGAGGTGGAAGTGAGGGACAAGTGGGAGTTATTTTGGGGTTTTAGAATGACGAGAGAGGCATCGGAAGCATAGAGATTATCGGTGTTGAGAAGAGAAATTTGAGTAGGAGAAAGGAAAGGTAGAGTAGAAACATATCGTTCTGCGATTTGTTTGCGAGCCCACGGAGGAAGGATGAGATCCGGGCCTGCCTGGGATAAGGTAGGTAAGTAAGGTAAGATAGAAGCTAACCAATGGAAAAATGTGTTTAGATGACGGTTTAATATGGGCGAGTTTGACGGTTTTTTGTATGTAAATGTTAAGGAATAATTGGCAGAGAAAGAAAAGGAACCAACATCTGCTATTGTGCGGATGTTGTTTCTATGGAGTTGGGACAGAGTCATTCGAGACAGTTTGGGGAAACCCTCGAATGAGGGAGAGATGTCAATGGTGTTGACGAGGTGTTCAATTGCTGTGAGGGGAGATAATATGGAGGTGAAATCGGTCGGGGTGAGGGTAAGGTGATGAGTGTCGAGAAAGCTGGAGGCAGTTAACCAGTGTGACGGAAATTTATTTCGAAGATGTGATAATGAGCGGGATGAGGGGGGGAGTAGGGTTGGGAAGGTACAGAAGTTATTAGAACAGGTCCAATCATTGAGGGTGATGGCCGCTACACGGGAGAAAATTGGAATTGGGTGGTTTAGGTCCCTTCGCCATCCAGTAAGACAAGCTATTTGGTTCAGGGTTTCAATGGAGGGTACACCGAAGCCATGAAAGTCAACGGGAAGCGTCAGGATATTAGACTGAAAGGGGAAAGGGAAACCAAAGTATTGATGAATCTTGCTCGCGATTAGATGATCAAGATCCCTTGCATCATTTGAGGAGATCGGTTGTAAAGCCAGACAAGGCCTAATGCGTGAAACGAGGCGTTGTGAAATTATTCGAGTGAGTGCTGTTAGTGGGAGGGGTTTATGTGTGTGAGGAAAGAAGAAAGAATTGACAATGTCTCGAATGTGAAGTGTTTGCAAGTCAGGTCGATTGATAGGAACGCGTAGAAATGTGATGTGATCGCGTATGATCCAGACTGGGTTCCAGTGAGTTGCGGGTGAGGAAGGAACATCCCTGTCAACAGAAGGAATAAATGCGAGATGTGGTTGGTACGGTTCATGGTCGGTATTGAATAGGTAAAGAGCTGATTTCTTCCATGACGTTTCCCATCCATAAGAAGTCTGAAATTGATCAGCAAGCTTGGCATTTGCGCACAAGGCTTGCCAATCAGTAGTGAACATCAAGGAATCATCCATGGCTTCAACGAAGTTTATTGAGACGGACAGTGTGTCGTTAGGGACATGGGGTGCCCCTATTCTGGCTTGATGTGAGGAAAGAGTCAGCGCTGATTGTGGTCGTGCTGCGGAAATGTCTGTCAACCAATGGTTTAGGAGACTGGTGGTGAGGGTGCATTTCAGGGGGGATAGAGATCCTCCCTGTTTAGTTACGCCGTCGACAATAAACTGAGGTGTAAAACCGTAAGCAGTTTTTACCTGGTAGGGGACATGTGATTGCGCTGATCTGTCCAGGTCCTCGATGGACCTAGGTAGATGGTAGGCAGATAGTGCATCGTAAAATCCTTGCGGCTCCAGCATGTCAAATCCCTTCATTTGGTCTCTTTGTAGCACGAAGAGCGGAACGTGTTCTCTCTTAGCCCAAGTTTGGATTTGGGCAAGGAGGGAGATTATATCTCGATGCTGTACACCTGGTTGGGTAGCAATCTGAGTGAACGGAATTATTTGTCTCTGCACCAAATAAGGCAAGAGAGACGTATTTAGCCAGGCGAAGGGAAGATTAGCAAGGAGGTTTGAACAAGTTATACCACGGTAATTCGACAGAGATGTCGAAGGTCCACGCTTGTGTATCGTGGTCATATAAACAGGTTTTATGCAGTCTGGAAGGTGTGAGGTTTCAATGATGTAATTTAGCAGACCTTGCACGCATTCCAACGTGGTGTCTGATATGTTTACAAGCCACCACTTTTCCCATCCATCAGGGCCTGGGGCAGGTCGACGATTTCCCTTCTTCAGCATTTGCCTGGTGTCCTGCAGGGAAAGGGCCTTAGGCCACTGGAAGGGGGATTCATCCACAGCGCGGGCGAGCGACTTAACTCCCGGGGATTCCAGCCAGGGTTTGGGTTGAGGAGGCCGGGAATGGCGATTGTATAAGGCTGTAAAATAGGAAACAGTATGGGAAAGAATGTTGTCTTTCCCTGTTAATAGATCCGTAAAGGGATCCGTTTCATTAGCAGATAGAACAATTGGAAGGGGAGAAAATGCGGAGGGGTAAAATGTCTTAGCTGATCCACCACGGAGCAGACTATTCAAGTGCGCTCCATGCCTCCTGTTGACTTGTTCTTGCCGAATTTTCCTCTCCTCTTGATATCGACATTTGGCTAATATACGGCGCAGGGCTTTTAGAAACGTGAGTTGATCTAGGTTTGGAAAGGTCAACCGCTGTTTTGCAAGCTCGTTATCCAGGGCATCGATCCAGGGTTCCCGTGGTAGAGGTTGGTGTCGTTTGATAGAAGATATAAGACGATTAAGCCTATGAGTGGTTTGTAGAATTTTCCGGATAGTGTCATTCATGGGTTTATTTTGTTTGAGCGTAGCGGGGGGGAGGGGTGCATTGAAAATTTGTTTAGCTACCGTTGTTAGTATGGATGTAAAAGCATGATAGAAGCATTCGAACTCGTCATCATTGCTGAAGTGTTTTGGGGCACCACTGGGCCAAGAGATCTTCATGAGGTTGTCGACCGAGTTCCTAAAGTCAACCAGCTTATGGCGCTCCTGCGGCCTTGGAAAATAAACACGAGGGAAATAGTTTGTAATTGGTATCGGAGGAGGAATTAGCGGGGTCCGTTGATTTTCGGAGGATGCTAACACAGAACGTCCTAGAATTGGTCGATGGTCCGTACCAGGTACAAAGTCACTGAGGACATCGATGTGCGTAGCTAGAACCCCTGTGATTGAGGTTGCCATACGATCAAGGATAGCATAATGAGAATGAACTTCAGAGTATGATCTGAAAGTCCACTCATTAGACCAGGACCGTTCAGGCCAGTTGGACCATGCATCGACTGCTTCCGTATGTTGAAGGAATGAAAGATAGTGAGGTTGGTTCTGCAAGGAGGATGAATGTTCCGAGGTAGAGGAGGTTTCTATACTGCTGAGGACCGTGTTGAAGTCCCCCATGAGAGTGAATGTGGAAGGAGCGTCGAGACATAGACGTGTAACTTGTGACCAGAAGGGAGGCGAAGCAGGATCATTTGCTTCACCTGGATCCCATGGTGCATACATTGCAATCAGTCTGTGTGAAATTGCTCTACCTGTGATAGAGGGGATGAGTATATCAGCAACGAGTACCCGACCATCCAGACCATGTGGGGTGAAGATATTAGAGACGGAGCAGGTCGATTTCCTAACTCCCATTATCACCCCCCATTTTCCCCTATGCCGAGGCCCGGTTGAAATACCTGTGGCCTCGGATATATGGTAGTCGGGGAGATGAAGAGCGCGAGCAACTGGTGCAGATGACTTGGTTTCCTGGAACATAAACCCGTGAGGTGACTCTCTATTAATGAGGTTCACCACTGCAGCAATCTTTGCTGGATTAGTACATCCATTAAGATTTAAAGAGACGACGTTGAAATTGAAAGGGGCTGATGCACGAACTCCTGTCACCGCAGAAAAACATAAAAGGATAAAATAATAATACAAGAATGACAGAAGTATAGTGTAGCACCAGGACCGATTGACCTTTGGTCGTGTATATGTTATTTTAAAAGGAGAAGAAGAAGAAACCGTGTGGTGCGAACTGCACTTTTTGCGCGGGGTGGGGGGGTCCCAGCCATCAAAGAGCCAGTCAATGTCATGACTGGATCGGCTCAGGGGTTTCCCGAACCCTACAGCGCGTTGAAAGTTATGAAAGATACGAAAGATATAATAAGGTTTAGAAAATACCTGGGGGACCCGGGTTGCAAAGGAAGTTAATATTCCCGCAACCTGAGCCTCTTCATCTGCCATGGTTTGAGCTGATTGGGAGGATTCCGCGCCAGTGATCCTGCTTCCATGTTGCTGTGATTGCACGAGGCCTGGTGGGACTGGGCCAGAATTAGCTGCCGCTCTTGATTCGTCAACTTCCATCTGGACATCGTCCTGCAAATGAGGAACAAAGGAGGATGCTGGTAAAAGTGCGGGAAAGGATACAGCCTGAAACGCGGATGTTTTTGCTTCAGCTTCCTTTACCTCTTTCTCCATGTCCTCTATTTCTCCGGCCAGGTCACGTACTTCTTGCCTACGGAAGTCAATTTCTTTCATCGAAAGCTTTTGACCCTGAGCGAAGAGTAGTGATCGCTTCGCCGCTAAGTGCTCGCGTTTGAGGCTTTGTAGTTCTTGCTGCACCGAAGTTTTCTCATTCATGAGCCGCATTGAATGAAGCATGGCCCCCATTGCACACTGATTTTGATATGCTTGTTGCTGCTGCTGGTCTTGTATGACCTTTATTTGCTGTGTCAGGGCTCCTATTGTCGAAGCACATTGGTTAGTACGCTCTTCAAAGTTTTCCCACCGTCTCTTTTCCATTCGCTGGTCACTAGAGTTCATGAAGGAGGAGGACCACTGCCAGGAGGTCGGATAGCCATGTTGATTAAGGTGGAATAGATATTGAGGTTTGCTGGGCCTAGGGTTGCAATTCTCGAACATGGGAAAGGAATCCTCCAGAAGTCTCTCCGCTATTTCACGATTCTCCACCACAATGCAATACACCGAGCAGTTCATCTCCAGTCTCTGCTGACAGACGGCATGGCCATGTTTGGCAAGTTGGTGATACGTCTTCTCGATATAGCCTCCAATGTAATATTCAGGATCATCAAACATCTCAACCCCCACGATTCCTATTTCGAGCGCGTAGTTAGGTTGGATGTATTTTGGGGTACGGGGAATGCATTGTTTTCCCCCAATAACCGGAGGCCGACGTTCCAACACCGAAACATCCGTCTTTTGTAATAGATGGAAACGAACCATTTCCCCAGACGATGTGCATGCTTGATATTCGATCTGTCTCTCCCTCAAATGCTTTTCCAATCCCTCTTTCATCTTTGACACTCCAACTTTATCCTCGTCTCGGAAATAGACCATTCGTGCTTTGTCGAAGCCAGGTGCAATATTCCAGTCTACCTCCAGGTTTGTAGTAGAAACATCGATGATTTTGAGCCTCAGGGCGTCCATTAGCTCGGGCCGGGGTCTCTTCCTTAGTTCCCCGCGGAAGCCTATGATGGCATAGTCGAGGGGTCTGGAAGCCACGCCAGCAGTGGAATCTCGGATGGGAGGGAAAACCTGGAAGTCGGTTGGATCCTGATTTTGGTTGAGCTGTTTCAGAATTTGCTGGAGGTGAGTCACTGCCGAGGTTGGTGAAGTACGTTCTAAACCGCGGACAACTAGCTCAACGCCTGCAGACAGTTGGATCTGTGCATCAAAGGAAGGGGTTTCGTGATTCAAGGTGTCCTCTGATACAGCTCCGGTCAGAGGTGGAGGAGTGAACGGAGTATCCGGACTGAACAGGGCTTGATTCAAACTCATGAAGGTCTCAGTTGTGCTAGTGGTTTATTGTCGACACGCAAAATGCGCCAGAATAGAAATGATTAGAAATGATTAGGAATAATTAAGAATATGAAGGTGATGGTGATGGTGATGGTGATGGTGATGGTGATGGTGATGGTGATGGTGATGGTGATGGTGATGGTGATGGTGATAGAACCCTTCTCTCGTTACTTACGTAAGAGAGTCGGGGAGACCCTTTGATTTCCGCCTGTTTTACCTAGATTAGTTGTTTGGTCTGATATCCGTGATGCCGGGCAAACAAGCTGAATTCAAAGGTGTATTTGTTCGCATATGATCGATGGCCGGTGTCACCATTCATCGACGTTCACGGCACTCAGTACATATCTACGTACAGGCGGACAACCGGCGGGTTCAATCCTAAATCTCAGCGTATCACGGTTCCCGACTGGCGGTCTCCTGCAGAGTCCCGGTGTTCCATCATGAGTTCAGGAGTTGCATGGACTTCATCTGTCATATCACAGACGACAACTATCAGCAGCGTTTCAAGGTCGCCGCCCGTCACCTCCTCGGAGACATACGGAGAAACGGAAAGATCAAGGAAGTGTGTTTTACGTTCAGGTTAGTTCGTGCTTCTTACACACCTTCTTACTTTCACGTTGGCTGTCTCATCACTATGATGCATTCATCATCGCTACACTCGACCTGCGTCCTGATTTATCCAATGGCTGCAATAAACTACCTCCATTGATACAAGTAATTCGACGTCAACGGAAACGACATTGATGCAACATGGCGAAGAGGAATAATGCTGTTGCCTAGTCAGTGAACGACACAACGGAAATGGAGAAAAACTCGACCAGACTTAGATGTGTGCATGTCTATGTGTAAGTGTCGTGGTGTTGATTTATCTTGTGTCTTTCCGGATATTGAGACAGAAGCAAATGCTATTCAAAGTGTCCTTTTTGGTTCGCTTATCGGAGACCACGGAAAGATAACAGGGGCAATTCAAGTCCTGCTTTCCTGTCAAAAAGTAGCAAACTTCTATAGCATTGACTTCAAGGGCGCTACGCCAGAAACAAGGTAATCATTCATGATGATTTATTGCAGTTCTTCAATTGTTTACGAGCATAACATGGAATATGTGGGAAACAAGAGTGACTATTGTGTCATCAGATTGCACCTCGTTCACGAGTTCAGTGTGCAGTATACGAAGTAGAAGGATGGAGATCAGCAGCATTGCAAGAATATTGTTTCAACAGCTCAAGATCAGAAGAAGTCCTGACTAGCTGAAGGTGATCAATCGAGTAGCATCGAGAGCCATGTCGTCCTCCATCGGAGCAAACATCTTTGCTAATTGAGTGTTGATATTCGGGGCTTTCGTAACGGTTGATGTTGTTTCCGTCCCATCGGTTTCGGCACACTCTGACCATGTCCAAGGGTTTTCACATACCGTGAAGAACTGCCATTGATAATTTGCTTGTACTAGCTTATGCGACAACTATAAAATGACGCATCGGCAAGAAGAATCGGATTTACGAACGAACTTACGTCGGAAGTAACTCTTGCCTGCAAGACGTAATTATAGGTTCGAAACGAGTTTGATTGCTAACGCCACATTTGAAAAACAAACACACCTGTTGATGGAGGTACTTGCCCCAATTATTCCGTTCTTTCGGCATATCCTAACGAGGGACACCCCGGAAAATCAAAGCTCAAAGGCACGGATGGGTAGAGATGGGGCAAAACTTCTCACCTGCCAGCGCTCCTCGATCTCTTTGGTCGCTGGAGGAGGACAAGATGACAATGACCTGAGCTGACCTCGGAGGTACTGAATAAGGAACCTTTAGCAGAGCCTGAAATCCAGAAAAATAGTATACAGTACCTGCAAATAAGTCTTCTCACCAGAAAAGTATTCCAGGTGGCACTCAGTTGCTTCACGAGCGTGCCGACGAGCCATGGTTGCATATATCTTCAGCCCGTCGCATGGATGACATATAACCATTGGATGAGGTTCTGGAATATGCTACCAAGGTCGTCATTGCTGCTTGAAACATTATTCATCAGAATGATGGGCAGGAGGTAGTACCTTCGATAAAGCTTCCCAGTCGAAGAACCCCCGACCACATTTCCAGCAGTTCGGATGCCTTGTTGCATTGCGGTAGTGGTCTTTGAGTGATTCATCACTTCTGAAATGCTTGTCAGGACAAAGAGGGCAGTCGTATTTATGTGTATCGGCTATATGCTGTTCCTCCAGAGCTTAGCTGGGAAAACATAGAAAAGAGAGACGTGTTTTGGCGTGTGGCGTACGTTTTTTAAAACATCTGCATCGACAAAACGCATCCAAAGACATCTTGGATGTAAAAACGGGCAAGTAGTATGCACGGCAAGATGATCAGCCCATGGTTGCGAGGAACTTAAAACTGTTGAGCAAAGTGTACTAGGAAACATCACCGGAGAGATGGATCAAGGGTAGAATGATGTTATTTTTACCTTGTGTTCGAAGGGGCAGATATACTCCAGCTCAGTGTGGTAAGGTCAGATCCGGAATAAACAGTTCGGGATCAATGTAGCGGTCTAAGGTGGCGGAAAAGGTGTGCAAGAGAAAGGCTGTGCATTCACTAGAGTCATCGTATGTAGTGCGATATGACTCATACAAAGACGAATACAACAAGACAGAACTGAGCGAAGAAGCTTCTCTGGTCGTCCAGTTGTTCATATAAGCATGTGATGTCGACTCACCTCAGACTGGCTTTCAAGGAATTTATGAAGGAAGTGGACAGGAGGATTTCCAAGAGATGGAAGACAAATGGGGGAAAATGAGAGTTTTTCCGTTGACTCCATTTCTGTCAAGAGTATAAAACACCGCGTAAATATCGGCAAATTAGAATGCCAAGACATGGTTTTTGGTAACCATCAGTAAAAAAACGTGGAAATCAATCGCCACACTAATCAGTGTAGGTGTATCGGAGTATCCCTGATCTTCTTCTAGTCGTTATGGACCATTGAGAAGCGCACTAAATATTCAATCGCAAGGCTTTTCTGTGTCGTCAAATTCTTTGCGGTGGATGGAACTCGGATGAGCTCTCAAGACTGTTCACGGCCACAAAGTTACCAAGCAGGCAAAAGCCTAGTACATAATACTACTGTACAAGTGATTGAAGTTCCAAACCGCGTACTCTGGAATTCCAAAAGATCAAAGCTCAGGTTGGAAAACGAGTAGTGACTGCCAATCCTCAATCTTGAAGGTAAAACTTGTAAACCGACTCCCAAGCCTTCTTCCCATCAGCTTCAATGACGTCCTATTATGTACGGTTAGCAAGCGTGATACCCCATGTCGAATTTTCAACGTACCCCGTGACAGGGGATGATCTTCTCGAAGTCCCAGCCAGCGACGGTTCTGGCGTCCATTTTCATAGCTCTACAGAAAGGATGGTAATAAGGGAGCTGTCGAATGAGGCGACGTACTGTTTATCCACGCCTAAGCTCCAAATCATCCTTGGATGAAACCATGAAGTGGGCGAGAGCCCACTAATGAGAGGAAGTCTGGATAAAGAGGACTTGGAATACTGATAGAAGAATTCTTTGCCTTCATTCGCATTCGGGAAAGCAAAGTTCCAGACCATACCTGTTCTTTTGCCGGAAGATTGAACAGAAGATCCGCCTCAATCAAAACTTTACTTTCCACGTGCAGGAATGCAATATCTTTGTTCTTAAACCCAGAGAAAAAACTACAAATACAAAGGAAGAGAGTCAATAAAGCGAGTGCAGTATAAATGATTGGGAAGCACACCATGGCTTAATCTATCTCGAGCAGGTCAGACATTCAGTCATTGAGAGGGCAAGGATGACTATGCCTCGTCTTCAAACCCATATAATGTATTTGAAGAGTCTCGGCCCCAAGCTAAGAGATATTCGTGGGCAAAGTAAATGATCATGTCTCCGTCAACAAACTTACCTCCATCGAACTTTAGGTCCTTGAGACGATCAACAACTTCCACGGGGGCGAGCAACTTGGCCTCCGGGTACGCCTTCTTGTATTCCGCTGTTATGATCATTGGCCAGAGGATGTGGACATTGTTTGACAATGCCTACGAAGGTACAGATAGTGCTCGATGTCTGGACTAACGATATACCTGCGGAAGAAACTCAGAAAGATCTGTTGGAAGGGTCTTTGACTGGGGCGCACTTCACGACTCCCAACTCGTGAATTTTCGCTTTGGTTTCTGCTTCTAGAGACGTAGACGCCAATATCCAGACACCTCCGTTCTTCAACTTGATGGCTGTTGAACGTCCACCAAAAGGAATGAACCCAAAACGTGCAAAAGGACTATACAGTATGTCACTGTAACAAAACTTCGTTGATTTTTCCGATCCTTACCAAGAAAATGTCCAGACATTCCTTACAACCTGGCAAGTTGAAAGATAAAACACAACACTTACTTAAATAGCCAAAGCCCACGTTGATGAGACGTACCTCACGTATTACAGTGCTTGACATGAAGAATGAGTCGATTTGTAGGGGACTGGATCGTAGTTATTGGAAACGTAGAAGATGTCTGTTATGTCTTTATACTTATCAGGGACCCGTCACTCATGTCAACCGCAAAGCCATCATCCCGATTGCATGCCCGGCGTTGTCTGATCAGGTCTGATCGCTCCCCAACCCCACCACCTCAGACACGTCACGTGCAGAACGGCTGCCCTCTGTCGAGGGATGGAAGAGACGTAGCTTGACGCTGAGCTTCTTCACCTGAGATATAAATCACATATATGTTATTGATATCATATCCATATCCGCTACAGAGTGTAGCTGAAGTCATATTACAAGATTACACTGCTGACGGACTAAAATTTGACAGAGGAGGACCAAGTAAACGAAACAGATGAAGGACTTATGTTATCTCTATAAATTCGTAAGTCAAGTGTGACAAGCAAAATGCGAGAAGTTTTCCCCTCTTCGCCAAATGCATCAGCGGAGTTCAACACAGCTGGAGAACTGCCTCGAAAATAAATAATAATACAGCTGGTGGGAAGCCAAGATCGGATGACGACTCATTCATCACTCGATGCTCTCTTCAATATATCTTGCCAGTCCATCCCAAGCTTGGTCAGCGTCTTGCTTCGAGCTATAGAATGTGAGCAAGGAAAATGTCGAATAGCAGGATCAAATACGAACTGAATATTGACAGCACGTCTTTGAGAAGATCTCGCTTCGGTAACCCGACAACTGTTGAGGTACAATTGTCTTCACGACCAGGGCGACTATCATAGAAAGATTCAAGAATTCTCAGTGAAACAGTACAAAAAGGACAAAAAACGGGTCACGCACTGGTAAATGGGGCCATAGAGCTCTTTGATAAGCTCCTCCGCTTTCCCTCTGAAGTTCTCATCTGCGATCTTTTTGGCATACAACAGAAGTGCCTGTTTGTATTCATTCGGACTTTCAAGAAGCTTAGTTGCGTTGAGCCGCGTCTCCAGGTGGCCGAGTGTCAATGCTGTATTCCACCATGTCGGTCTAGGCTTTTCTGATATAATATCATCAAGAGTACCACTGATACTACTCTCGACAGATGACATGATACCACGATTGCCTGACTGGGTTGCTGAATTACGTGAGCGATTTTGCCAGGCGTCTGATCCCTCCGACCACCACCGCTCGCTCAGCTTCACCCAGGTGAGAAGTGCCGAGTCGTAAGAATAGACAACGCCGTTAGAGCAGTTGATGATAGGAGTACCGTTGGTCCGGACGGATGCAGCAGTGATTGTGTGATTTGGAGATGAGAGAAGGGGGGCAACGGATAGAGGCGGGAAAAAGGAAGACTGTTTCTTGATATCCCTAACCAAGGTATGTAAGATGAGTTGGTGAGGAGCCTCGCTAATTTGGTTTCCATACCATGAGTACAGCTGACCAGTCGTGGTTATTATCATCAGAACATATCTCGTAACCTCCATGAACGCGGCTGGCGACCCAAGAGCAAGTGAGGGCATGAACCTGGAAGATAAATAACGGTCTTTCATCAATATATTATGGCATACCTCCGCCCAGTATGTGAATAAATATTCACAGATCCATCCATCATGGCAACAGCACAAAAAGCCGGTGTCGCTTTGACACTTACAGCAGGAGTTGGCAGATAGTCAAGCCACCGAGTTTGTCTCCCATCAGTGAACATAACCTCCGTCGGGTCTGTTGAACCGTCAGCCATGGCAGTATAGAGCAACGATACTTTGCACACCATCAGTCTCCGAATTTCTTGCCTCAAGGACTTCATCACTGCCTTCGACCCTTGTGTTTAACACCGTCAATAGTGGAGGTAGAGGAAGAATAGGTCCCTCCTGTCCTCCCCGAGCAACTGTAACTTCCATTCCACTCCTCGTAACAGCATGATGAGTGATTTCCTTAGCCACGACATGATCTCTGACCCGGTCTCCACCCAACGTCCTTGCCTTCACCTGTTTTCCATCATCCAGAAGATCTAGCACACTGGCTTTGCGTTTCCCAGGACGCCCATCTATCGCCGCCGTATCCAGCGAGTCGATAGGTACATCCAGGTCCATACTAACGTCTTCGTGGCGTGACCAGCTGTCGGGTTCAGTAAAGGGTTGCTCGGATGGCGACGGAAACGAATTAAGCGAGTGTTTGCGTTTGGATATGGGTGTAGCTGTAACACCGTTGACTGTAGTGGATGTACTGGCCGAAGGGATTATGCTGGATTTGGTGGTAACATTTGCTCGCTTTTTGTTGCTCCGCTTTGCGACGAGAACGTTGATACGCTCGCCCCCGCCATAGACCTGGCTGAAATCCGACGACGTTGAGTGTTGCTGAGATGAGGACAATTGAGAAATTCCTTTGGTCGATATATGCGAATAACCCTCAGGAACTGGTGCCGGAGTGAAGCCAAATTTGGTCAGGTATTGTTCCTGCACGGAATGGGGAGCAATTCCTTCCATCTCCTCGGGATCAAAGTTGAACACCGCAATTGTCCCGTCAGAAGATGCAGCGTAAAGTGTAAGCCCATCCCAAGACCTGTATTCGTCAATAACTGAGGTCGAAGAAGAATTGTCGAAGACTTACCAACTAAGATCCATAATTTGCCGTTCGAACACCTCTTTCGCAACGATTAATGGCCGCGCAGATTTGGTTTGCCAGATAGAGACGGAGCGATCATCGGCTCCGAGTGCGACCACTGAGCATATGTTCGAGGTCGAGACCTTTTCACTCATATTGCGCAAAAATATATGAGGGTTGTACGCTGCGACTTCAACTGTGTTTTCATGGCCGACTAGGCTAATCTCGGAGGTCCACGAGTTGCGGGTGATAACTGCAGCAATAAATACGAAGCCTTTATTGTTTGTGGCATTGGACGCGGTGATGTGTGCGCCATCGGGCGACCAACTAAACCCACGTGAATACCAGGTTTTTCGTTAGAATTCACCACCAACCTGAGTCTTCGAAAGAACGTGCTTCCTGGTGAATCTTCAAATGGTTTCGTCACTTCGGCTTCCAAACACCAGTCTGTTGTTCGCCATATCTTGACAGATCGATCATCGGATTGAGTAGCTAGAAACTCTCCAACAGGATCCCAACAGACACCCTTAACAAAACCTTGATGCTGGTCAAGCTTTCTGAGACGCTCTAAACAGCGGTCAACTACATGCCATGTCAAATGACCTTAAGAGTTCCCACCTAACGTGTAACCACACCAAATAAGAACCTGAGAGTCAAGACCTACTGATGCAAGGTATCGGTCGCCAGGCGCCCATGCCACGTCAGTAACATCTATACGCCCTTAATTCACGTTGTGAAAGGCACATAAGTTTACTCACCACTCTCGTGCCCAGGCAGCCGTTTTAGAGGTTTCCATCCTTCGACATTTATCTCATCCGAACCCCAGACCTTACCTCGAGCATTTCTAAAGAGATTAAGCGATTTGTCTGTACCGAAAAAAAAAACACGGGCTCACTCACGGGTCTAAGTCCCAAATCATAACTATCTCATCGTCACTCCCACTTGCAAGCCACCGACCAGAATGCGCCCACCGCACTACCAATACCGGGCCCGTATGCATAGTAAGGGTACAGAGTGACTTGGGTGGCTTGCCAGAAGCCTCAGATGCTGGGTGGAGAATCGGTTTTGTGCTCCATATACGGATTTTGGCGTCAAGTCCGCCCGTCGCAATACGTGAACCGTCTGGGTGGACGTGAACGGAGAATATTGATAACCTTTTTGCATTCGCGTCACTTTTTGCACTGTCCTTATGCATTACCCATGATGGTTTGGTGAAATGCATTCTGAATCAATATTATGTGAGTGTAAAGTGACAGCCTTGGCACAGATTTGTCAAGAGACTCGAATTCGAACCGTCAACGCAGGCAATATATAGAGGGAAATCGGAAACCGGAACAGGTTCGAGTTCAAGCTCTCACAATCGTTGATACAGTACAAACGTCTCAAGGAGGTGAATGTGTCACGTGTTGACTGTCCAGAGATTACTGCCACTGCCAGTGCCAACCTGGGACCCACTATTTGCGACTTAAGTTATCCCTTAAGCTTTAGACTAATCATATTATGAGAATTGCTCGCATAAGCTCCAGGAGGCCATGTCAGATGCAAAATCAACATTACGACGTTCAACCTGTATCCCATGACTTATTCGTGCAGCTTGTCAGATATAAAAATAGATACCAGCAACGAAAACATCATCATCATCTCAATAGTGTGTGATTTTGGCCTGCGCAAAAATCTCACCCCCAATGCACCGGCTGTAAGCATCGTACTCGATCGTCATCCTGGGTTCGATGTCGACCAGTCGATAAGACCACGTGATCTTGTCGGCGACATCCCATGCCGGAACGGCATTGGAGGGCATTGGCTTCCCAAAAGACCTCGATCGGATATATCATCTTGCCACATTGGAATTAGGTTTATTATCATCCAGTAAGGTTTCTTAACCTTTCTTTCTTTAGTCTACTATATCTAACTGAAGGTTTCTTCGCATTCAAGTTGTGCCCACTAGGACCTTATTAGGTATTGAACAACTCTCGATTTTTTCAGTCAGTCGTCAATAGCATTCTTGAATGAGAATTTGTTTGGTTCTTGATATCAATCTTGGACAAGTCTTGCGCCATAGTGTGCTTCGTGTGCATCATCCCGCTCAAACAACGCTTATCAATGCCGGGTCTCGTGGCAGGATTTCGTTAACGCCTTCCAATGGCGTGCTTGTCACCATTTATTTCGACCTCGCCTGAGGCTTTAAAAAGACAGGAGTAAAAGAGTCACGATAAAAGGCGCACTGGCTTTGATGTGACTTTCCTGTCCATTTTCCTGTCATGTCGTCCGGGCTTGCCAGTGATTTTCCTCGCAAATCAAAACTTGAGGATACGCGTTCGTCTATCTCGTCCTTGGACAAAAAGGCTACCAGAGTCGAATCCTCTTCTATCCGGAATGATGACTTGATTGATGGCGAACCAAAGCCTTTTAGATTCACTGACTGGCTCCTCCGTCGAAAGCAACCACTTGACCTCGATTCCATAGCTACCCGTCGGGCTATCTATGATGATCCAGACCTCGGAAAGTACTATTGGCCAAAGGCAGATTACGAGAACATACACCGTTTTAATCCCAACGCTCGCTGGACGTGGCGTGAGGAGAGGGTATGTCATTGACTCTGCGCCTGCCAGTCAATTATGATGCTGTTCTTAGGCACTCGTCAGAAAAGTTGATTGGAAGGTCATGCTGTGGGGCAAGTGAAATCATACTTTTTAGACGTGCTGACAAGGTCTCATCAAATTTCTCTAGCTGCCATTAGTTTCTCCGCGCTTAATCTCGATCGTAACAACCTATCGCAAGTCAATTCGGACAACTTTCTCCCCGATTTAAAAATGACAACAAATGGTGCGTTGACTCGCAGAGCAGTATGTAAATACGTGGACTCAACATATAACTTTGCTAATTTCGTAGACTTCAACATGGGGAATACGATATTTCGTTTAGCCTTCCTTTCTGCTGAATTACCCTCTCAAATCGTGTCAAAACGTGTAAGCAACACCTTATCAGGTCTTGAATTTTGACAGCTGACTTTGTACAGTTGGGGCCCGATCGCTGGATTCCTATCCAGATGTGTCTCTGGGCCATCGTGACTCTCTTCCAGTTCTTCCTCACAGGACGCTCCACATTCTTCGTTACCAGAGGGCTTCTCGGGTATGCTTTTTCTATTTGCCTAGAGACAAACATACTTAAAATCACCTAGTTTCTTGCAGGGAGGGTGTGTACCAGTCTTGGCCAGGTCCTTATGTCATGCCGCTCACATCGACGATAGGTTTATACCTGATCTAATTCTCTACCTATCGTGTGTGTCTGCTTAGTTTCTCCCTTTAAAGCATATTTATCGTGGTCAGACTTTTACACAAAAAACGAGTTGCCGATCCGCCTGGCGATATTCTGGATATCAATGAATGCATGCAGTATCATGGCTAGTTTCATCGCATTTGGAGTCCTGCATATGAGAGGTGTGGCGGGTAAGGCAGGCTGGAGGTATGCGATCCCAAGTTTGATTCTTTGTAGACTGCTCACCAACATGAGTTAGGTGGCTTTTCCTCGTCGAGTTCGTCTTAAAGTCTCTCTTCTTCGTGCATCTGTTAACCTTGGCGTCTAGAGGTCTCTTCACCTTGATTGTGGGCCTCCTTACTTTCTTCAAAATGCCCCCTTCTCCTACGCAGACGAAAACTTGGTTTCGTCCGAAGGGCTGGTTCACTGAGAGAGAGGAGATTATCGCTGTAAATCGTATACTTCGAGATGACCCAACGAAGGTGCGCCTGCGCGAATTCGCATCTGCCTGTTTGTTCTTATAGAGAAAAATTAAAAGGGTGACATGCATAATCGTGAAGGCTTGACTCTCAAACGTTTATGTACAGCTGTCCTTGACTATGACTTGTGGCCGCTCTATATCGCGTAAGTTACCGAAAGATTCACGATACATTCAAACCGAAATTCAAGAAACATACAAGCGGGTTGATGTTCGGTATTCCTGTTTCAACACCGACCACCTATCTTTCCCTTTCGCTTCGGAACTCTGGGTGAGACTCTCTCAGCCCATTGCATTTCGTTTGCTTATGGTCCTCATTTTAGCTTCAGTACTTTCCAAACCAATCTCTTAAGCATCCCGTCAAGCGTGGCGGGAATGCTTACGATGTTTCTCGTCACACTCCTTTCCGAGTCTGTCAATGATCGAACGTGGGTGGCAAGTACGGAAAATATGTGGGCGTTACCCTTTCTGGTTGCAATCTATACATTGCCTGATAACCCGAACCAATGGCTTTTTTTTGTACATTCCATTTTTTATGTCCATCAGCTCGTCTGACATCCCATAGGGACTGGTGTCTGGATTGCTCTCCTACCCGTAAGTCACAACATCAATGACCTAGTAGCATTTACTCAGCCCTGCTTTGACCCAGATACACACATCCAATCCAGGTTGCATGGTGCTCCCGTAACTCTGGCGCTGTGGCTAGTAGGACGGTTAACGCTTCGCTCTACAACATGTTTGTTCAAGCCTCTGGTGTGATCGCAAATCAAATTTACCGCAAGGATGATGCGCCGATGTGTAAGCTCTATTTCTGACATTGACGTCCGATTGGTCATCGCTTGTGTTGACAATGGGCCTTCACTAGACCGTCGTGGGAACGTCGTGCTCATTAGCATTACGTTGTTCAACACATTCATCATGTATCCTTCGATCAAGGTGTATTACGTGTGGCGGAACAAGCAACGCGACAAAAAGTGGAACGCCATGACCACTCGAGTATGTGGCTTTAGGTTTTATTCTAGTTCCTTCCAGTGTTTAAAATTTGTTGCAGGAAAAAGAAGAATACCTCAAGAAAACAAAGGACATCGGAAACAGGCGCTTGGATTTCAGGTTTGCTCACTGATACTCGCATGAGTAGGCGAATTATCATTAATGAGACAACATGTACGAGAAGTGACAGAGCTTTAACGTTATACATTACAAGAACTCCATGCTAGTCGATGAAAGTATGTGATTTCTGGGAGCAGTAGGCCGAGAAAAATTGAACTATCAGAGGAAGTCCTCTGAAATGAGATGAAAATGCTTACAGTGAATTAAATACAATCAAACAACCGCTTGCTATAGGAGATCGCTCAAGTCATTTGTGGGCGTTGTCGTCACTCGGATTCTATAGGCGTCTCACCAGCAGAATATCAGACGCTCGGTATATAGTAGTTCTGATGTTATCTGGCAATAATGTAGATATACTTTCGGCAATGTTATGTTCTCATGATGGAGTTCGCAATGAAAGATTTGTGACTATTGAACTTATCAAAAAATGTTTTTGCCGAACGCGACGATACAAAGTTTGACCGGCGCAATCCTAAGCCAGGTACCGAATTGCCAAGAGTATGTCTGGAGAAAGAGCGCACAAACGGCGCAACAATAGCGCTGAACAAGAAAAGCGATGATGGTGGTCAATGCGTTGCGTCAGCGGACTTTCAATGAACAAGGCACACGCTTATGCAGTTCGAAACTCAATACCAGCTAAATCCCATCTCTTTTCCTTTTCTCATCTTCTTGTTCGACGATGGCTGAGAAACCTTCAGGATATCGATTGGAATATGCTCCTTCCGCTAGGGCAAAGTGCAAAGGCATGTCAATCCCTTTCCTTCGATCTTGTGTTATTAAAGCTGCCCGTCGTGGGTATTCAGGACATGCTTGCTAACATTTAAATTTGCAGGTCCTAAACCTTGCTCCGGTTAATACAATGTCCTCTTGATTTATTTCGTATTTTTTTATAAACGTGTCTCTTTCATTCAGGTACCATAATCGCCAAAGGCGAACTCCGTGTCGGCAGCATTGTAGACTTTCGTGGAAACACAAGTTTGTAAGTGCATGATGTCATGCTGTTTTTACACAATACCTCATTTTCTTTTTCGATTGTGATTCCCAAGTGCGTGGAGACATTGGGGATGCACAACCGCGAAAATCTTGGATAACATGAAGAAATCGTTCTCCTCGAGCTCTGAACTTGATGGTTATGACGATCTCAGGCCGGAGGATAGGGCGAAAGTAGATGCGGCATGGGAGGTTGGCCATGTTGCAGAAGAAGATGTTCCCGAATCTGCGAAGAAACCTGCCGGAGAGGAGGATGAGGAGGATGAGGAGAAACCTAAGAAAAAGGCCCGTGCAAAGAAAGCAAAGAATGATGAAGATGAAGATGAAGGTAGTAAGGCTACACAGAAAGAATCCAGAAAGCAACGCGTAAAACAAACAAAGGTAAGTTTCTTGGTCTATTCCGGGTGTATCATCCGTCGTCCATATCATTTCAATCAATAGAACATCGGTGCGGATGATGATACTGACAAGGATCAGGATGAGGAAGAAAAGTCGAAGAAGGCACCTGCCGTCAAGAAGCCTCGTACAAAGGTATGCATGTCTATCTCCAGGGGGGGAAAAGCGATTTCATACCAAGCGTGCCAGAAAAAAGAAACCGAAAGTGCTGGAGATGGCGCTGAGGTAACCTCCAAGAAGAAAGCTGACAGGAAGACTTCCCAACCTAAAGAAAGCGTGGCAGCTAAAAAACGCGTATCAAAGAAGGTCAGTCTCCCCAACTATTGTTTTAGCGCAGCAACCAATAATCACACTAGGGTGAGCGCGACGAAGATGGCGAAGACTTCACAACAGCAGTGAACGCCGTTCCACTTGAAGAGGATGACGACCTCGACGACGAGGTCACTAAACCTAAGAAAGTGTCAGTCAAGAAGTCTATAGATAAGAAAGAAAAGGCTAAGCGAGAGGTGAAGAAACTACCCACGAGAAAGGCTTGTCACAACCTCTGCAAGATTGAAGGCAACTGACAAGTATTATATAGGATGCAGATGAAGATGAAGAGATGGGCGATGGTCGAGACGAGCCTGAGGCAGATAGCGAGGAAAGTGGTAAGAAGCGCAAAGTAAGTTTTCCTTCTTTATCCTCTTCTTCACTTTTGTTCTTTTGCTCAATCCTCTTCCCTCTTTTAGCGTCCGACATCGAAGACAGGCGTGTCGAAACCTGCCTCAAAGAAGGCTAAGCCTGTTTCGAAGACCAAGAAGAGTAAGGAAGTTATTGAGGAAGACGATGACTAATTTGAGTAAATGTGAATCCATTTTTGCTCGAAGCCGGTTTCTCCCTTTTTTTTGTCGAGATTATTTTTGTGTTTGCATCGAACTGTTGTGTACTATAGTATGATTCTTGCTCCTCACCTGTACTATTGAGTTTATTTTCACACAGTAATATCCGTCATGTTCCCAGATGTAAGGATCCAAATATGTTCGTCAACAGTTTGGTTAGAGCTTTAAAGTGTTCTGCAGAGATTGATCGGCAAACATTACTACGCCACAGTTTCTTGAAATAGAAACTCGTGCTCTGTTCTAAAGTCAATAGAAGGTCACTGATGCTATCAATTGTAAGATCATTCGTGAAGTCGACACTTCCAGAAACTTATAAATACGCATCAGTTTCCCGTTTTTTGAAGACTCAAACAGATTGATAACTCGGACTGCAGCTTCACCCCTATGGTAGCTCGTTCTTTTGGAAGACTTTTCGCAGCGTACGATGGTGTAGATGCCCGCAGCGCACTTGATACGCGACCACATGTGTGTTGTACGGACCCCGGTTGTTCATGCATGGATCTCGCCGGTAAACTACCTACCTACCTACCGACCCAATCTGAAATCACGGATAACCATGTGGCCTAAAAAGGGAATTCTCATATTTTATTCGATTTTCTTTTTCTTTTCCCAAGCGACAGTGCCTTTATATACTGAGCTATGTGCCATCTATTTAGATACCTTTTCAAATGGGCTTCGAACTTCCCTCAGCAAGAATTGGTTCCCTTTGTAAAATGCAAAGCATTTCATTGTGATGCTGCAAGTGTCTCAGGTCCCCAAAGATCCAGTCCCCACGACCAGTTCTTGCACGAGGAATCTGAATTGACAAATACATTGACGCTGAAAATGGAAATGTCATTCTTCTTGCAAACTTTCTTTTCCGACCTTCAAAATGCTTCAGGTTCTCCATAGCGCAAGAACGAGGATGATTTTTACTGAGATGGACATTCCTTCATTGCGCAACTTTGTGTTTTTCGCACGCGATGGTGGCAAGCTTTCCCCGCTGGGATTTTGATGCTACCCCATCTGCCCATTTTACAGTCTGCTTAGTTTTGTTCTTGTCTTCACTTAGGTCTATCGTGGCTTGTCCCTATGGGCACGTCCATAGCTACTATCTCTCCGTAGCATAGGTAGATATCATAATATGTTGTGGAAGTGAATATCAAGTCTTCATCGCGGGAAGCGCGACCAAGATCATCAACTGCTACATCATTGTCTCCCAAATCTCGTATTACACCTCGAGACTTCATAATTTCCAATTGAACTTGACCAGTTGATACAATACGTTAGGACATCGCGAAGAGATGCAATTTTTGATATTCTGAGCCACAGTTCCTCTCGTTCGTATTGGAAAGCTCGCAAGGACCGTTTGTCAAAAGCTGAGCTGAAGGAGACTAGACGCTTGCTCCGGGGAGAGGGTACTTATGACAGACTACACCTGTATGGTTTAATAGGCAGAAATCAACTTCTGAGCAGTCCTTGCGTCTCAAGTAACATAGAGTAGCATTGGGGCGACCCTTTGTGGGGAGTCCCAACGATCAAAGTTAAAGTAATCGTCGTAGAAAAAATCTTCGCGTGAGAGACCATGTTGAGAACACTTGAGAATATTAAGCCGTTGACAATGACTGAGGTGGTCGTGGACTGTCGGACAGTTTGCGGACACGAGCTCGGCGATTCACCGTGGGAATTGACACCGGGCATAGCCGAAGACTCTGACTGGCACCGACAAATCTACCAGTCGCCGTCCCACCTATCGACCCTCGACCCAAACGCAACACCATGGTGAGCCAATTTTCTATCTGAGCTTTGCGTATATCCTTGTTACTTCTGTTCTGCCGGTGGATTCTGTGGATTTGGGAGGATTTGGGACGGATGCACACTTCGGCTTGTGGATGACGCTTGGGTGGACTGATGCTTATTCGTCTCTTCCTAGACCAAGAAAAGAAGAAATGGCGGCCGCAACAAGAAGGGACGCGGCCATGTCTCATTCATGCGCTGCTCCAACTGCTCGCGATGCGTGCCCAAGGATAAGGCTATCAAGCGCTTTACAGTGAGGAACATGGTTGAGAGTGCTGCCGTGAGGGATATCAGTGAAGCCTCAGTGTACCCTGGTGTGTCCGAGCCCGATATTTCCCTTTGATACTTGTTGATCCACTTTCCAGAGTATGTTATCCCGAAATTGTACATCAAAATTGCATACTGCGTGTCCTGTGCTATTCACTCACATGGTGAGCTCCTTCTCGAGTGCTTTCTTCGAAATTTGACAAAGTGGTTTGTGTCAGTTGTCCGTGTCCGCTCTCGTGAGGGTCGTCGTAACCGTGCGCCACCTCCCCGCATCCGCTGGAAGGATGGCAAAAAGGTCAACCCCGCAGTTGCCGCAGCTGAGGATGCGAAGGCTGCTGCTGCTGGTGCCGCTGGCAAAGCCTAGATACTCTGTCTGTCTATACTTACTTCCCAACCATTCGCATTCCTTCAATTGTGTAATCTGTCCGAAGTGATTCCTCAAAATTGTGGTATTCAGTCATGTTCACGTCCCGTTGAATACCCGTGCCCCAATCTTGAACGACACTCCTGAAATCGTTGATTTATTTTTTGCAGTGTAGCTTTCACCACTATCTAGAAATACATCATAGCCCAGTGGCTAGTGTTGCTAGCGAAAGTGAAGCAAAGGATAATCTACGACGCAAAATTGCCCCAGCCGCGGTTCAAAACGCAGAGTTGGGGTCAAAGATAGGCGTCATACAGGACATAAAGTGAAAAAACTTGCCTATATAGTCGACTCGGCTAATGCCGAATTAAAAACGACTCCGCGAAATAGCTTTCTGGATTATGTTCTCACGCAGTCTCCTCTGCCTCTGACCGCGAACGATGGAGGGTGACAATGGACCGGGGTCATTCCCACTACCAATAGAAAGGATTGGTTTAGGTTATAAAAGTGGTCGGAGACCTGTAACAAAATCCTCTGGTTCACAGCAATCTTCGATTTCTCAGAATGATCGATCGATAGATTCAGGAGAACCAGGTATTATGGCGCGCAAATCTTCAAAAAAGGCAGACGGGCCCGTGCAATCTGTACTTAAAATGCGAGACACAGGTATGGTCCATCAATTGCATGTATTGAGGTATGGTGACGAGTGAACGCTATTGCACGGTCCGTAGGACTTAGGGAGATGGTGTCCTCAAATGTAAGTCAAAGTAGAATGAAGAGTGCAACAGGGAGGATGGTGGGACAGGTACAAGGCATATCTAATGCTGCGTACTGAAGGCTAATATCTCAGCGTATAGCGGACTCCGTCCTATGATCCTCAAAACCTTGCTAGGAAGTCTGGTTGGACTGTCAATGTACCCCAAGAAAGTACATCAAATCTGGCCTCTTCGCCGTTCAGTATTCCGAATGGCTCGTATGCGCCGTTAAGGTCTGTTGGGTCATTCCATTCCGACAATAATGCCATCGCCGGGCCTTCCCATTCTCGGGATGTCTTTCAGGGGACGGAGCTACCGACAATTTACCTCACAGAGGTATTGTCATAACGGTCAATCTAGGGGATCTAGACTTTAATGACGATTTAGTAGAACCTCAAACACCAGGGTCCGTTGGCTCTACCTAGCCCATCGATGAATTGTGATCAACCAAGTCAGCCACGTGTAGAATCGATGAATCCAACTTCTAACTATTTACAGACCGTAATGTAGTACAAAATTACGGTGGGATGCCGCCTGCAGGATGGCGCCCGTCTGTAATGATGCCCACAGAATCTGTTGTCCTCTCAGTCAAGTCTGGGCCGATGAAGCCCCACTGGCAACGGGATGACGAAGAGCGTGCCAGGGAGCAAGAAGATATTGACCGTACAGACCATGTCGACCGGGACCTCACTAAGCGTATAGGCCCTGCTCGGCGCTCTACTGATACCACACAGCCCCAACGTTTCAGAGGCGCACCCAAACACTTGAAAAGTTACGTGGGCCGCAATCTCACATTGAGGAAAGAGGATGAACTAGACAGCGACTCTGATTCACCAATGGAAATAGATGGGCAATCGCGTCCGTCACGAAAGATTGTTAGGTGAGCAAGTAATCCCCAACGCCATTTGGATAATAAATCTAATGCTACCGTCTGGTGACTAACGAACCAACATAGGCCTCAAGCTGGCTTCAAAGGGGCGCGCAAACGTGAATGGCCACAGCCACCATTGTCTGACCCAGATTCGAGCGATGATGAAGCATCGTCAGATGAGGTGGACGAGCTTGACCCCTCTGATTCCAGTCCGTCCGAGGAGGACCAGTATGACAACGAAGGTGTCGATGATTCTGATATTGAAGAAATCGTGATCACTGCTCGGCGTCAACGGTCATTGAGTCCTGCCGAAATTGAAATCCTTCCAGGTCCCCCTCGCCCTCCAAGCCCGCTATCTATATCGGAAGGGATGATGACGGCAATTGCTGACCTATCATTATCATCAGTGCGCATGCAGAGTACAAAACAGCTACCGTTCTTACGGCGTAACTTACGACGTGGGTTTAGAAAACGTTGTCATCAGCTGGATGTGCCTACAGAACCAACTCCGGAACAAAACACGAAGCTACGGGTGCGGTACGAATATCGATCTGAAATTGTTAGGGTGCGGTTGTATGACTGGGCTTGTCCCTTATGTGAGCTGCATGGGTGTTTTCCAACTCGGGAAATGTTGGCATGTCATTTGAGCTGGGACCACCAGAAGGCTCATACTGACTGGACGCAAAATCGGTCAGGTGTAAGCATGTTTCGATGTTTTTTGTTTCAGAGCTTACCATATAATGATATGTTTCCAGGTTTGGTGCCTACGTCTTTCAGTTACGGACCCGTTGACAGAACTCGAAGAGCAGGATGAGTGAGTTCTAACAATGTCTCTCAGTAATCCTGCACTGCAACCATAAACACAGGCATGGTGTATCTCCAATCAGGCAGTCTGTCAGTGTAACTACCCCATTACATGTCACCAGGACCAGGCGACAGCAGTCAAATATCTCTAGCCCCTTCCCATTTGTGACATTATCACCTTCTAAATCTGTCTCATCAAGTACTCAAGCCCGAGCCCAAAATCTTGCATCGTCACTTCAAGCCAACAGAAAGGTACAATTGCGGGATTCGTTGACGCCTCTTACCCCAAGCTCTCGAGATTCTCGTTCTTTGATGACTTCAGCTACCCCGCCACCATCCTCGTCACGTGAACGTTCTGCAACAACAGGCATTAGTACTATCTCTTCTACCGCCCAGCGACATCCTCACGATACTCGATACCCGACGCCCCCGCCTCCTAATAACCCTCTTGGGCCTGCTGCACAATTTCCATACCTACCGGCGAAATCAGAATACGGCGGCCCGGATATCTACTACTCGTGCCGCCCTGGAGGCCCATGCTTGTATGACCTATTGAATACCCTCCCGCTCGAGCCGTATGGTGTGCTTGCATGGGATATCTTGGACCGCGAGGACGAAATTTTTGATAGCGATAATGTCAAGGATGAGTATAAGGTAATGCATGCTTTGTGGGGACGATGGATCTATTTGAATAGGTCAGTTGTTTGATGTACAAATTCTCTTTGGATTTGGAGTTTAATGTGTCATTAGGAACAAGTTTATTAAGGATTATTATAAAGGCACCAAGGCATTCATAGATTTTTACTGGAGGATGATACATCGTGCTGCTGGTTGGGATGCATTGCGGTATTGGTTGCTGGTATGTGCTATATTTTTAGTGAGGATATAGTCCTGACATTATTCATAGATGCTAGTAGTCAACCGATTCATCACAGGTGATGAGGTTGCAAGCTTACTCAAGTACTATGAGAGCCTCACGGGGATGGACACATGGTATCACTAATATTTTATCATTTTGTTACTTGTGTCAAGCGTACGGTCTTAGCTAAAACTTGTCCATCTCTGGCAAAGTTTGATTTGACCAGTTTCACCTGGCCTTTACTGACAACTCTCCAAGTTGAGAATATGTGGATAAGTATTATCTGAAGGGGTTTAGGCATGAAGTACTTCAATGAAGTATGTATTTTCGTTGTTCGTTGGGAAAGAGCATAGCAAGTACGAATAAAAAAATTAGGGGTTGTAAGTGCTGCTGGGAACGACACCAGTCTTTTGTACACCAAGTAATTACTGACCATCAAGCCCGCTTTACGCATTATTGACTGTAACACTGTAACAGGTACATACATCGACATTCTTTCATACTCACAGTCTTGTTGACTGTAAAAATCGAACACTGTCATGCGTCAGTGGCTTGCTCCAAGTCGCTGGACCCTCTCCAACGCCACGATGTGCACACGCTGGTGTTTGTATCAGCAAAAGATTTTAATTTTTGGTGGAGGCACGGGACTACATGCACTCAATGATGTGTGGATGCTCAACGTATCGTCGTTCACTAGGATGAAGGGGGAACGGGTACAGAATAGTAAATTATGCGCGGAACTCGATGGTGATAGTTGGGTGGCAGTGGAGAAATTCTTTAGAGATGTCCTGTCTAGATCTTGGTATGAGAGTCTCTCTGTAAGCTGTACCCTACAATATGCGTGGACTTCCCCGGGCAAATCTACCCTACCTCACCCTATACACATAATGCAACTTCTTTGAACCTGTTCCAAATTCAGAGACTGCTGCAAAACTACTGACAAATGTAAGAGGGCCAGTGGAACCGACCTGAACCGACCGGGTTCCACTTGGCCGGCTTACAATGAATGAGATATATATTGAGAGCTCGTCAAGCCTTACATGTCTTTGCTAGTATATCGGTTTAGTACACGCGCCTGTCATTGTGAAACATTGACGCGCGAAAGCTGGGTTCGACTCCCAGGCAAAGAGAAATTTTTCGTCTCTTAGAGCAGAATCTAGCGGAGTACTCGTGTCATTCTGGATAACGGAGCAAGGCAACTATTACCATTCATAACTTTCAATAAACAATAGCGCACATTGGGATATGATGGTTTTACAATACACTACAGACAGTTTGATAGTCTACTATTTTACGAAACAAGATCTAACTACGGAATGAGCAAATTACGTATGTCCGCCTAGTTATCCTAAGTATATTATGTATATGAATGGTCGTGAAGTGTTGTGAATGCGATAGCAATGTGAAAAAAAAGGCGCAATCAGGAATGACAAGAAATTTAACCGTAATTAAGTCTGTCGTCACCCCCTGCCGGGGGAGGATGAGACGAGTCGCCGTGCCTGCCTGGATCACCAGGGTGTGGGGCGATACCCATAGGTGCCGAAGTTCGGACTGGAAGGTAGGAAGGATGATGCGGGACCCAATCGCCTGGGCCCGGAGCACGTCTGTTGTCGTAGCGTGGTGGCCCTCTCCAATTTCCTCCGCCACCAGCATTATATCTGACTTGTTCTGGTGGTTGATTGGGGTAGCCACGGTGATCAGGATGGGAGTCTGAGGGAGGAGGACCATGATGACCAGGAGGGGGACGTTCATGATAGCCGGGATGGGGTAGACCGCGTGGAGGATATGGCATGTGGCGATTATGGTTGTGCTGGTTGCGTGGGTATGAATGGAAGTCAGGAGGAGGAACAGACAGGCCGGTACGATTGCGAGAGATGTTGTTTTGGATGTTATAAGAAGGATAGTTGACTGGGTGTTGCATTGGCGGCGGTTGCTGTCGTTGCCCACGTTTATCGAATTCGTGTGAGGCTTCGTACGTGGGCAACCTGTGATTATTTCATCAGCCATCAAAAGTTAAGCTAAGCTATGTAACTGCGTACGTTTTGGGATCAGCAGGCAGAGGGTCAGTCCAGAAGTAATCATGATCAAGGGCCTCAGCAGCAGTGATGCGCTCCCGTGGGTTACACGTCAATAACCTATCGAGGAGATCACAAGTCTCATTTCCAACGCTGATACAAACCGGTGATTGGACGAGTCAGCTCCACAGGCAATTAGATGTACGGTTCCACAAACCTCTCCCAAGTTTGTTTCACCCTTCTTGAGTGCGTCTGGAAACGCTTGACACCATCGCAACCAGGGAGCGCGTCGAAATTTGGCCATGTATGCTGGTTTGGCGTGCCGCATAACTGCCAAATCTTCTCCAGTTGGTCAAGGTCCGAGTTGCCAGGGAGTATGGGCCGTCTATTAAACATTTCACCTAGAACACAGCTGAAAAGGAGGAGGGTTTTGAGAATTGACTGAGAGAGAGGGAAAGGTACGCTTTACCCGATACCCCAAATGTCCACTTCACCACCATATTGGCGCGCACCCAACAGTAACTCGGGCGGACGATACCATCGCGTGACAACACAATTTGTATACTTTCGTTCCTTTGTACGCCCATCACTTCCTACACGGATGACATTGCTATCGTAGGCACGAGCGAGACCAAAATCAGCTATTCGGAGCGAACCAGTGTTAGAGATGAGGAGATTTGCGGCTTTCATATCTCGATGAAGAATATTGTTCTGTGAAATTGACCGGTAAAAAGGACAATTGATGATGGATGCAGCGACTACATACGCGATGCATATACTCCGTTCCCTCGAGGAGCTGTTTCATGTACAATTTTATCTGGCTAGGTTGCAGCTTCACTCTGTCGTTCTCCAAAAGTCCTGCGAGGTCGTGGTCCATGTATGGAAAGACCATATAAACTGATAGAGGATCCTTCTCGGTGCCTTGTTTCCAGTCTAGTTAAGTCTGCATATTCTAGCGTAGATACTCACTTCGTATGACGAACATGTCCAAAATCTCGATGATAGATGGATGTTTTAGAGCCTTGAGGATTTTAATCTCCCGAAGCGCAGTCACTGGCATGCCTTCCTTCTCGTTGTGCATCAAGATACGCTTCAACGCGACATGCCTTCCGGTTTCCTTTTGAATGGCCTTATGGACCTCGCTGTAGACGATGAGATGCTGGCAAAGATAGATAGATATTGCCACTTACCCGAACGTTCCTTCCCCAAGCTTAGTCGTCACGTCATAGTCAGACTGCAGACCACATCCTTCGAACTTATAACCATAGGCTTTCATCTCTTCTTCTGGTGACCTCCGAACAACGTTACGCCGGTGATAAAACTTCGGTTTAGATTGCTCCTTTTCTCTCTGGTTTTCCCTTTTCCAACCATTCCCTTTTTTCTCGTCCTGCCTCGTCTCGTCCTGCTTCCTCCCCTCCTGCTTCATTTCGTCCTCTCTCGTCCTCTCCTCGTCTCTCTGTTTCTCTTCCTCCTTCCTCCTGTCGTCATCCATCTTTCTTTCCAACAAGTCATCCAAAGACGGAGGAGGGACTGAATGGCTTGGCGAAGAGGGCCCTTCATGAGACACTGGTGGACGCTTCAGCGCAATGCTGACTGTTTTGTGCTCCTGAGGCAGTGTGGTGTCTTTGATCAATCGAACGTCGGGCGGCGGCTCGGGCGGCGGGGACGACTGGGGTTGAGGCGGCAAGCCGTTTGGTTTGGGTTCGGGCGGTGGCGGCATGGAATGGTGGATGGGTGATGGAGGATGCCTTGGATAATCGTCTTCCCATCGACGACCGTAGTCTCTGTCCCTAGGATGATCCCTGTCTCGAGGAAAGTCTCGGTCCCTGTGCCTGTCTTGACGCGACGAACTGTGATAGTCGTTCGCATATGTGGGACGGTAAAAGCGGTCATCATTGCGTGTAACATGATTTCGACCTGAGTCATGATCCCGTCTGCGGTCCAATTCGTCTCCGTCGTTCCTATCATATAATGCCCGACCCTTGCCGACGTCGCGGTTATAGCTCCCCTTGGATAATGGGCTAAAACCGCTATAGTTGGCTGGAGACCTGTGTGGAGGGAGCCTATGTTTTCCTCCATGAGGGGGAGAGCTTGGAGAACGAGACTGATGAGAACGCGGTGACTTTGACCTCGAACTTCGATACGAATCTTGTCGTGGCGCAAGGGGCCTCGGCGACAGCCTGCGCCGGCGGTCAGGAGGACTACCGTTGTGATATCCCCAGGTGTCACGAACATAAGGCCTCCGCCAATTGGTGCGTTGTCTAAGCCTCTCGTCGTCCTCTGCAGACCTTTCGTATACCCCTGGACCATCTTTCGGCTCGAAAATCGACAGTGAGGGATGACTGCCCGTCGTCTCACCCTTTCTTTTGAAGGGAAAGGCGACCTTTGGTTTGGAAGATACAGCGCTTGATTTTTGCGGCAAAGAAGGCACTGGTGAAGGGCCGGTAGATGCACCAGGCGAACCGTCGTCGACCTCACCCTCCTCTGGTGAAGACCCAGCATATCTCTTGGGTGACCGTCCACTGGGAGACCTCGAGGCACGCCTCTTGATCGCCGTAGTCGTCGTGGGCGCCATGAGCGTCGCGGAGAAGAAATGTTCTGCTCGCCGTCGGTGTCGTGAACGGAAAGAGAATGTACGCTTACGTAAGGAACAATTTGGCATGAGTAGCTGTGGCTATCCTGTCTGGCACATAACGGCTGGCCACCCTCGATACTTGATATCCAGATAGAGCCAGGTTTTGCTGATATAAGTACACCGGTGTTTGCTGTTCTGAGGAATTTTCAGAAGCACTTCAAGTAAGAAACCTTCACTGCGGTCAACAACTTCGCACTACGTCTCGGTCTATCTGCATGAGTCTCATAGCAGATTCCTTCGGATATTTTGCTTCGCCTCCGCAGACGAACTCGTCCATTTTCTATGATGGGCGGGCGCGGGCGTTGTTTTTAGGTCTCAAGTAAGCAATCTGTGCTTCGACTTCATTTAACTTCGTTGTAAATGCCTGATCTCTCACTACTGCGTCTCAATCAATCAGACTTCAGAATTATGCTCTCTGGCTCCATCACAATCTGGGCTGGTAAGTTTCCTAACAATATGTCAATGTATATATTCACCGAACTATACTCAGTGGAACCATCTCAAGCTGATTTTTATGGTACAATGGACGCTGAGACTGCCGGTACTCCATTATAGAAGCTATGGCTTTTCTTCTTTTGCGCGATGGTAGGAAACACGCTGTTCAGCAATCGGGTGGTTTGTGCTCAGGTTAACTAGGCACCTGTATACAACGTTTTCATTATTCCCACTTCACGATGAAGTAGACCAAAGGAACCTCTTTTCGGATTGGAGTTGGGCTTATGCCTAACCCGGGTTTAGGTCGGGCTAGTGAAAATCTGATACAAACAAAGTGTTCGGGTTGCGGGTAGGCCTGGGTAGGCGAGCGTTGGTAGATTCATGTTGTCACGGTCTTGTAACGCCTGATTCGGATAGTGTAATCTAATCAAACATTTGCTATCTCACCTTTGTCAACGCTGTACATTCTCGGCTCATTGTGGCTCACTCTGCCAAAAAAAAAGGACACTCCAGACAAGGAAAACATTGACTCCAGCAAGCCAAAGTGTGGCTTTAGTCTAGAGAGGCCATGATAGTCCAAATGATTGTACTTAGTTGAAAGACAGGAGTAGAGATAAGATTGATCCATTAGTGACTAACTGTGACTATAGTGTTACTAGTGCTCCCAAACCCAGTCACTGGGCTAGAATGTTGTCACGGTCTTGTAACGCCTGATTCGGATAGTGTAATCTAATCAAACATTTGCTATCTCACCTTTGTCAACGCTGTACATTCTCGGCTCATTGTGGCTCACTCTGCCAAAAAAAAAGGACACTCCAGACAAGGAAAACATTGACTCCAGCAAGCCAAAGTGTGGCTTTAGTCTAGAGAGGCCATGATAGTCCAAATGATTGTACTTAGTTGAAAGACAGGAGTAGAGATAAGATTGATCCATTAGTGACTAACTGTGACTATAGTGTTACTAGTGCTCCCAAACCCAGTCACTGGGCTAGAGTGACAATGGTAAACCCACTATTTGTTCTTAACCCGACTTAAACCTGGGTTAGGCATACTATCACCAGTTGGGAGTTTCAAAAATTTGATCAAATCATGAATTGTAAGACATCAACGTTGCCGTTAACTAATCGGACCACTGTAGTCTGTACTATAATATCTCAATAAGATATATTTGCACTAACTCAGGGAATGGTGAGGGTGTTATTGTGTCGGAACAATGCCGGTCGAGCATACCCCAGAAGTTGAGAGTTTCAAAACTTTTGTCACAGATCATAACGCTGACTCATACGGCCAATTTCATCTCCGCTCCGGCAAGTCAAAAACGCTGTTTCAACGTCAAGAGTCTTGCACCTCGAAATACAGAGTGTAACACAAGAAAATCATGAGATTGTGTTAGAAACAATTGTTTGTATGTACACCAGAATATATGTAACATAATGAAGGATTATACAGGTTAAGATACTAAGTATATTGATATTTAAGTTGTAGACTAGTCAAAATTAGCGAGGTACGATAGAGCTGGAGGTTGTATCATGATGAGGATGATGAAAGGGGTGCATTGGATAAGGCAAGTATGATACAGGAATGTTGTAAGCTGGGTGTCGTGAGGTTGCCGCTGCATAAAGTGGTTGGACATGATTGACAATATTTGATGACAACGGGCTTGTTGGCGGAGGTACAGGAGGGAGTGGTGGAGCAGGGATAGGCCCATCTGGCAGCGCTGTATTGAAGTTCAATGCTTCATCTTCGGTTAGTGCTGTGGGAGGTCGACGCCGGGTCCGATTGAAGATACCTTCATACCTAGGATCCTCACGCAAGGTGGGGTTGGCATCAAAATGAGCATTAATGCGTGCGAGGATATCTTTCTTTTGGCCATCCATTGAAAGATCTAAAGCCTGTGCAATGTCCTGAAGGTCACCCTTAGATTTTGACCCCAATGCACCCATGAATGGCATGTTTGGATCTCGTTGTTGTCGTTGTGCCTCCCTCTTTGCTTCCTTTGCTGCTCGCAACTCCCGTGCCTCGTGCTTTCTCTGCTCCTCTGCTACTCGCGCTGCTTCCTGTTCCTGTGCTAACCTCAGACCCTCATCTGAATTGAGCCACCGTGCGTCAACATTGAGTTTGCGCTGCTTTGATGGCCGTTTCTCCTTGATGTTAAGACGTCGATTTAGATCTTGTATTTCCATGCCTGCAAGGGCACAGTGCGCTCGGAGGGTCGAGTTTTCTGAATGCAGGTCAAGATTCTCTTTTTGGAGCTTGGTGTATGCTTGTGAGAGGGCGTCAAGATGAGATGAAATTGACATAGGATGGCCTGTGCGCTTCCGCTTTATATGGCTGCTTGAGTGATAAAACCTTGTTGGTGGGATGGGATTTTGAAGCAGCTCACGGGCTGTAGAAGACATGCGATAGCCGGATGAAATGGATTGCGTTGTAGGCACTGATGTAAGTGGAAGTGGAGAAGAGTGGAGAATAGAGCTGTCCGGACTGACTGTAACAGGTGGGTGGGAAATAGCAGAGACACGTTGGGAGACAGCTTTGGCAGTTGGTCCTTGACAGATCCCATCAGCCTCGAGATCTGAGTCAGAACAGGACTCCGAGTCGGAATCACTCCCAGAATTTGAATAAATTGGTGAAAGGTCATCATCAGAATCTCCATCATGATTGTGTTTGACAAGTGGAAAGCTGTCTGGTACATGTCGTGCCAAAATTGATGCTGGGATACTTGGCGCAAAGTCTTCATCATCAAAAACATCACGATCAACTGGCCAACATCCACTTTTTCGAAACGCGGTGGCAATTGTTGTAGATTTGAATGTTTGGCACCGAATATCCATGTACTCCAAAACAAAGTCTTCACGCGGCATCTCTTCACCTGTGATGTCCACAATTTCATCGCAGCGTTCTCCCCATGCACGTGCAAAGGGACCAAAAACCCCGACATCAAGGGGCTGAAGTTTATGTGTCGTGTGAGGAGGAAGACAGAAAAGAATGATATTATGGTCGCGTGCAAGCTTGATGAGTTCGATTGTATCATGCGAGCCATGACCATCATAAATAAGAAGGATAGGTTTGCCGGAGGTGTTGCGTGCAGCAGACTGGGGTATAAAGTTCTTTTCAAACCATTCTTTACAAAGGAAATCATCGGTCCAACCATTCTCGGACATGGAAACTCTGCAAGATAATCATTCAACAAATCAGATCAATGTGGAGATAAGTGACTCACCCAATCCCAGGATCAGCCTCAAACCATTTAGGCTCAAACTCTTTGCCGGAGAAGACAAAACCAGGAAGAAGGTACATGCCATCAGCACAGACACACTCAATGATTGTGACAAGTTCAAGATTAGCACTACGCGCTCTATATTTAGGCCGACACGTCCTATGAACAAAGTATTTCTTGCCCGAGTTTTTGCGCCCTCCACCTCTCTGACAGCCCTTTTCATCCATGTTATAGATGTTTTCAACTGAGATATCATATTTTTGGATGATTTGGATCAGGAGATCAAAGTGCCGATTGACAACAGGTCTGTTGAATGCCTGAGCACGTTTTGGATCCAGACCCGATGGTTTTCCAAGTTTGATCTCACGATGGCGTCCAAGGAAATACCGAATCCATGATTCACTTGGCTTCTTGCTACCAAGAGCTTCAGCCTTTCTGCGGATTGTTCGTTTGCTGAGCGGATGGCCGGTGTCCGAAAGAAACTTGGTCCAATCAACAAGGACCCTCTCAGCTTCTGGAGAAAGAAGTTGTTGGCTGGCATGAGCCTGACGTGGGGGGATGTGTTTACCAAGGAAGCGATTACGAAGAGTGTGATAAGGAACAGTAGTGCCAGTACGCTGAAGGATTTCTTTGATGACTTGTGAGTAGCTAGGCTTTGCCTCGGCACGGAGCTGAGTGCATGCCTCTTGAATAAGCTTCTCAACCTCAGGGCTGATGGTACATTGCTGAGAAGAAGCCTTGGCAGAAGCTTTGTGACGAGGCATACGCTCTATGCCATACGAGCTTGGATGTAAGCAAG
>JABAJZ010006858.1:9348-36134 GCA_018857265.1 Termitomyces sp. T32_za158 | reverse complement strand
TGGCTCAGCCACAGCCGTGGGAAGCTCGTCATTTCATTGGATTTGTCTAGTTAGCGCTTTTCCTTGTTCTTCTCCACAACCTATAACTTTTTTTTTCGTCTACATATATGGCAGAGCCGGCCGATTCCTCAGGCGACAATACACAGCCAACAGAAGATATCCTCAACGCGCTCAATGCTATCAAAAATGTGCCTCAGCAAGACACTGACATGCCACCTCCAACCGAATATGAAGCGCTTTTAGCTCAATTGAAACAAAGTCCACATGATCCAAATGGTTGGAAGAGACTTGTCAATATGGCTGAAGAATCAGGAGATATGGACAAAGTACGAGCGTCGTTCGATGCGCTGTTGCAACAATACCCAAACACTGTGTGTGACCTCAAGGTTCATTTTTACCGCGTCTGATACACTAGTTCGTAGTCGTCTGCGCAAATACGCTACATTGGTCATTTTTTACAGGATCCTTCAACATTTGGCGAAGCAGAAGATCTATTTAAAAAGTTTCTTGTGAAATCACCAGAAGTAGATCTATGGAAATTCTATTTGACATATGTCAGGTATGTTGCTTTTTCCGTGTGTCTACTTTATTTTCTATGAATATGCCAGGCGTGTTAATACTATCCCATCAACCCGCGACGCGGTTCGTAAGTCATACGAGTTTGCAGTCAACCATATAGGGCAAGACAAGGACAGTGGCGATATCTGGAGAGATTATATTCAATTTTTGCGTTCTGGCGAGACAACAAGTACTTGGGAAGAGCAACAGAAGATGGATGCACTGAGAAAAGTTTATCATCGCGCGGTCCAGATCCCTCTCGAAGGCGTCGAAACATTGTGGCAAGAGCTTGAGTCCTTTGAGAACAACTTGAATAGGATTACGGCAAAGAAGTTCATGACCGACCTTTCGCCGGCACACATGCAGGCTCGCACGACCTTCCGTCAGCTCACGAACCATGCGGGTGCACTGTTCCCTCCGCCCCCGCCTGCACCTCTGAATCGGCCTGAGCTTATCATCCCCACCCTCCCGACATTCAACGCGTCGGAGCGTACGCTCATTGGAAAGTGGAAAGCGTATCTCAAGTGGGAAGAGAGCAATCCTCTAGAGCTTGAAGAGAAAGACAAATCTGTCCTTGTGTCGCGCATCCAGAGTGTATATCGTAAGGCGTTGATCCGTATGCGGTACTATCCTGAATTTTGGTTCATGGCCTACACGTGGCTGAATAGCGTAGGCAAGCATGACGAAGCTTTGACAATCCTGAAGGCAGGTATAGAAGCCAACCCGGCCAGGTATGTAGACGCGTACACGTACCTCGCCGTGTCATTAGAACAACTTTTCTTTGCAGCTACCTTCTGACCTTCACATATGCCGAAGTCCTTGAAGTCAAGCAAGCCTTTGCCGAAGTTCATGCCCAATTTGACCGGTTCCTCGGTGTTCTCAGCGCGAAGCTTGAAGAGCTCGAAGCTCGTACTAAGACTGAAGAGTCCCAAAATACTAATAATCCTCCTCTTTCAGCGAACGTAGGAGATCCTAACTCACAGTCGCAGACCTCGTTCAGCAGCCAACAGTCGGACGAGAGACCACGCAAGCCGTCAGAGTTCGCAGAACGGCAAAGTGAATATGGACTTGCGTATAATACGTACATGCGGTTCGGGAGACGGGCAGAGGGAATTAAGTCATCGCGAGCGATATTCGGAAGGGCGCGGAAGGACAAGTGGACACCATGGGAGGTGTACGAGTCTGCAGGTGACTACACGTTGTTCCGGTGATTGGCAGTTCGTTTTGATGATTTATTGTTAGCGTTGATGGAGTATCATTGCTCCGAAGGAGGCGCAGGAGTTGGAAGCAGAATCTTCGAGAAAGGGCTGGAGCTCTTTGCAGATGAGGTTGAGTACGTCTTGCGCTACCTTGGCTTCCTCATCTCGATCAATGACAAGACCAGTGAGTCGTGATTTCGACTAACCTTCTTGACTTCTTTCTGATTCACTAATTCCATAGATGCTCGAGCCCTATTTGAACGTGTCATCGGTACATTCCCTCCGGATCGTGCTCGACCACTATGGGAACGCTGGGCAAGATACGAATACCAGTACGGAGACCTAGATGCTGCTCTGCAGCTTGAAAAGCGCATCTCTGAGGTATATCCCCATGGCATGTATTGTAATCTTATCCCTCCTGTCACTTCTGATTCCTCTTGTTTGTTAGACCCCCCGATAAAGCGGTTTGCTCAACGCCACACATATCTTGGGACAGACGCCATCGCGGCCCAAGACCTAGGATTTGCCCTCGCACGTAAAGCTCCGCAAGCCCTCGCCCGTACCGAGACAAATACGTCCATTCTTTCCAACACTGGCAGTATCGGTGCTAGCGCAGGTAGTATCTTTAATAATAATCACACTACTTCTCATAAACGTGCTGCGTCGCCGGACTACCGCAAGCGCGAGGAGCGCGGTGGCGGCGGCGGCGGCGGCGGTGGTGGTGGTGGCAGTGGGGACTATGTTCAATCCCACAAGCGTGCTCGGGGTATGTCGCCGCCGCCGCCGCCGCCGAGGAGTGAAAGAGAAAGAGACAGGTGGGACCCGCCCCCACGGCGGAGACACAGTCCGCCGCCGCCGAATTGGGAAAGGGAGGGAAGGGAGAGGGCGCCGTTACCGCCGCCGCGTGAAGAGGAGAAGCCGAAGGTATATAACTTGCCAAACGTGATTTCTTGGTTCATTGGGGAGCTACCAACTCCAACGTCGTTCGATGGTCAGTCTTTCTACTGTACGTCATCTGTGTACTAATGTGCATGTTTGTGATGGTGTAGGTCCGGTGTTTAGGACGGAGGACTTGATGAATCTATTTAGAAACGCTGTAATTCCTAGTAGTGGTAGAACAAAGACCCCGCCGCCACCAACCCCACCTCGAACTGGTGAGTTATCTACCCTTTTCTCCCTCGTCCGTCTTCTCAATGCTCTTTGTGACAGGTGGGCGCCCTCCTCCAGATTATGGTCCATATCAAGGTCCTGGAGGTGGCCGTACGGGGCGACGTTATTAGCGTTTCTATCTATATGTGGAACCGAGCCTTACCCCCGGAAGTTGGCCTACTATCTACTCGTGTCTCACCGGGCAAAGATGTTGACTTGATGTTCACACAAAACCTTGTTTCTCAACTGGAAGTAGTCAAGCCGATCAATGTCTGCAACAACGATTTCGCAAAGATGAGAATGTCAATGAGATCGCGATTGGTGGATTCGACAGCGGCATGCTCTTTGGCTCAAGTTCTTTGAAACAGTCACGCTGATCTTGAAGTTGGAAACTTTTAGCGAAAGTGCGACTCTTCAATGTATGCTTGCGAGGCCGGTTGTTATTGTGGTTTATTCTTTGTTGCATTGACAGATCACTTTCTGTCTTCCTGTACATCGTATATAATATAGCATTGTGATTTTCAACAAAAGGGATCTTCCGTTATGAGCACTTGAGCAAATAAGGTATTATTCCGATATTGCATGACAAAGGCAAGAAAGAAAGAAGTAATTATGCACCAAAGTCTGTCATCGTCGTCAAACAGGACTTGATGTTGTAAGCTACTGATAATTTGGCATGTATGATGAAGAACCGCAAAGCGCACGACTCTTCCAAAACGTCCGCAAGACGGTAAACGATGAAAGGTAAGCCCGGTCGCAAATTGAGACGTGAATTGCAGATTAATGATGTGTCCGAGAATTAGACTATAAGTAGGACAGCGGCCGTCATGAATGTAGTGCATCTAAATCTCGGTTTTAAGTATACGATTAAACGTCGAGGACGTTGACAAAGGATATTGACACACCATCAAGCACATCAGCTTGCTGTACGAAAAATCATGCATTATCCAGCCATTTTTTCGCAGCTCGCTCTATGCCCTCCAGATATCTAAGTCGGATGGCTGCATATTTTGCATCCTCCCATTGCGCTCTGCCAAATAACTTTTCCAGTTCCTGTACTGTTGCTTGAATTTCGTCTATACAAGGGCTCGATCTTTCAGTCAAACCGGTTCATGGAATGTAAACGAACTAGTATTTTTTTCAGCCAGATTCTCCACTTGCGACTTATCCGTTGCATCTTGTATGGTTTCTCTTGCCTCCATAATTTCAGATATGAACTCAATATCATCAATCTGGTCTGTCTCTGAAACCGGTATGTGGTGGCGACCCAGGATGTATTCTGCGCGGGGTAATGGCTTGAGAAGGCAATTATAGGCCTCGTTGATACGTGCCGAGAGTGCTTGTGCAACCTCCAGTTTATTCTTTCGTACGATACCATCAGTGTTTGACATTCAATCGAATGAGACACATACGGGGTCTCTCGAAGCCCAAGAGTCAGGATGGCACAGCGCTTGTGCACTGCGGAATCTCTCCTTCAAAGTGGGGAGATGTACGACAAAAGGGTTTGGCTCATCAGGGAGACCGAAGATTTCGTGGTACTTGGTATCATGTGGTAGACTAGATATGTGCCAGCAACTAGGACATGCAGGAAGTGGCGATGGAAGTATCTTGGAGCAAGAAGGACATGTTCTCTGGCGAGACAATGTCGAGTGGAGGTAACGGACTGGACGCTGCCGCAAAATCTGACGACAAATGCCAATGGAAAACATTAAAAGGTCACGTGCGCTCTTCCACGAGTCAAGATAAGTCTCAAGATTTCAAATAACCCTCGGACATGTGTTTTTATCTTTTCAAGCTCTATGCCAATGTAACAAGGGATTGTCTTTTTGTACAAGGACGCATATTGTACAAACCACTACAGCCGACATGCGCGATTTGAGTTACAATCGTGTCGTAAGCAGTAGATGCGAATAAAAGTCTTGTAAAAGCTAGCAAAGAATGAGGGAAATTACATAAATCAAACATCCGCAGGGCCGTGCGGGACTATGGGGGTACAATTCGAAAAGGCTTGGTGCGCAGTCGTCAATAAAAAGTCAACGTTCTCCTTTAGCATCCCGGTAGTATTGACAAGAGCACCCGCAAGATTATCACCAAATATAGTACCATAGATAGCGCAGTCCTGACAGAGAATATTCAAGATGAAACCTAAGATCACGTTTATGCAGACTCACGGTAAAAGGACCAGTGTCTGCAATGTACGTTCCATTTGGGGCGGTAGCACCAGGAGGTACCGGATGACCTTGCATTACAAGCTGTAAGGCATTTCCAATCACATCGGGTGTGGCAGGAGAAGAGCGCCTGTACCAGTCGTCGGGGAATCGCTCGTCGCGCAAGAATGAGGTCATGGCAGGGACAGAAAGTGTCCCATCAGTTCCTAGTAAGTAATCAACTTTGATAGTCTTGCTGAAAAGCTCGTATGCGTTACCTACCATTTGAAAATAATGTCAGGAAAAATCCTGCATCGGCATAGCTTAACCATAACCGCCAGAAATGGTACTGGAGCTGAAGACATGATTGGAAATGAATAGCACGGAAGTGTGAGACGGTTCCTCACCTGAGGATCCCGGCTCAGACTCTCCTGGAATCTCTTTAATTTGAATAAGGATAAGGCTTCCGCGTTGACAATACTCTTAGGGCCCGTTATGTCAGAGTCATTCCCAACCTGAGCAACGATGCCGAGAAGCTGTATACACGATGAGAATCTAATACTTGAACTGAAGAATAATAGATGAACCTCGGCGAACAAATCGGGCTGAAAATGGACGCTATCGCCAATGGCCCAGTCTTGACGGGTCATGGAGACATCACCTTCGGATACCAATTAACAAAAGCACGCCACTAACATTAACACCGCTTACCCTCCATACGACCATGTGCACCTAAACCACGAGTCCTATTTCCGTCAATTTCCCCAGGAAGCGGGGGGATAAGAGGTGACTCCAAGCCGATGGATAGCTTATTAATGTAGGCATTTCCTCGAGCCATCTACATGCTTATGAGCGCGAGGCTTGAAGATGCACAACTTCAAGGATGTCGTCACCATAGCGAAACCAACTAATGTAGTCGCAAGATCATAGTCCATGTTGAAAGCATGTGTGGCAGCGTTGACAATTTGCTCAAAGGAAGCTATACCACTGCAACCATGAAAGATCAGTACCTGAAGCAAGATATGAGGACATTTGGCATCTATTACTTTCGGGGAAGATAGCCATGATTGGCTAGAGTATTCAATCCAGCTGGAAAGAAGTCATAAATAAGCATTTAAGAAGGGTAAGCCGTCCCTCACGGCAAGGTCCGCGAAGGTCATCTGGTCCAGGGTGAATGAAAGGATGATAAGCATCTGTTGCCAACTCCAGTGAGTCGAATGCAATATTTGCTCTGGACACAGCTCACCTGGAATTTGAAGGATCCCTGTATACGTTGGTCGTGGTGGAGCGACAATTTTGACGCCTTCAATTTCCCGAAAGAGACATGCCTGTAGTATCAGTGATGGAAACGATATCACGAACTGGAACAGAGAAGACACAATCATGGTTGGCCTCGAAGGGTGGCTAGGGAATCAAGGTGGCAAAAACGACGGTGTTATATAGCGTTCCATTTTGACTAGGTATTACAAACCAGTCATGAGCTTGCAGAATTAAACAGAGTTGGTTCCTATGCATCTTATTAGATCTTCGGAGATAGACACCAAAGATGCGCAGATAAGGTCACATTCCCCGGGCCCAGCATTCCGAATGGTTTCAAACCAAGTACGTGAAGGTCCTGCCGATTGAGCTGGTGATCACTGTTGAAAAGCCAACATAAAAGCTTGATCAAGGGCAGCATCACTGGAAGAGAGAACGCAACCACTATCATTTGCTCTCCATCCCACAATTCGTCAGCGAATCATTCTAACATGCTCAGAGAATATTGCCGAAGAAACAGAGATGGAACGAAAGTATTGATAATCCTCACTTATCGATGACCTTCTTGAGGTTATCAACTCCGCAACCATGACTTCGAGCACGACGGCATCGAGTGCGTTCGAATTTGGTTCGAGCTTAAAGTTAGGTATGAGTCAGAGGTGCCATCGGATGGGTCACGAGCCTAGTTGCACACCCTTGGTACCCCGGATATCAACATAACTCCTCGATCGTTACCGTGGTTGCGATTTTGCGCTCGAAAGTCATGTCGGTGAGGTTCCTTGATCTCAGGTTGGTAATTACTTGGTGGACTCGACAAAGATCGACTCGAGGGAATAACCCTCACCATCATTTCTAAAGAGCCTCTTGCCATGTGAATTTAGCGAGATTAACCATCGCTGAGAGCATAGGGGCAGGTTACGGAACTTTGCACCTAATTTCAAACAAGGCAGATTCCCTGGGAACGGCGGTAAGATTTAAATAAGATTTAAGAATCCTATATTCAACTTCAACGGGTACTTGTTGTGGGGAAGAGTATCAGCATCAACCGTTGGTCCTATGTGACTAATACCATGACCGACCACCTCAAGGCGTTTCCCTGAAACCCATCAAATACTGCATACTCTGAAATCCAGCCTGAATGAACAGGATGTCAGTGAGGAATATTTAACAGTCAAGAGATTGAATCGTACCATTGGGGAAAATTGCGGGACCCTGGCGAGATAACGTTGCATGAACTCCGCGGAGATGGTTAGGCGAAAAACTTACATATGTCCAGTCAACTCGACTTCGATGTACGTTAGGCCGCGCTCGGTATGCACAGTTCCCAGGGAACCAACACCGTCGAGGATGAAGGAATCGTCAGATATTGCCGTCTGGAAACCCTGTTGTCCAGCCCCTACAAAGATATTTTCAACACACTAGATATGACAAAGAACAAGTGCAACTCACAGGTCATGCTGATTGGACATGGACACTCGGTGAGAGTCCAAACAATTGAATTAATAAAAGAACTCACTTTTGAATAACAATCCTCGTGCTGTGAGATTGGATCAAAATGAGACGACGACAACCATGTAGAGCAAGTTAGTCATACCCCTCAGCGATAAGTATGAAGTCGGCGAGACCGTGGATAATGACAGTCCTGTTATTGTTTTCGATGACTTTGGGGAGAACGCTCAGCGCAGAAGGCAAGCTAGCGTCTCCATTGGGGAATACATCGATGTTAGAACATTCTGTCCAGGTGACATTCAGAGGGGCATGAATCGCCTGCTTCACATCTTGCCGATCAAAGTAGAGTGGTGCGACTTGGACTTGAGCGAAAGAACCACTAGAATAGATGGAAAAGAACTGATTTTAGTTGTTTACTCACAGCTGAAGTGATGCGTACGGGAAACCAAGCACATCCCACAAGATTGGATAGGTGTCAAAAATGCGATAAACGTTGAAGGCAGGGTTGAGGCGATATGCCTCTTCGAAGATGATACTCCATACATCACAGCCATTATCGGCCCATGTAGAGTTGCCAGGGAGAGGAAGCTTTCCCTGAGGAGGGTACTTGAGGTATTTCTCAGTATAATCAGCATAGTTACACTTCTCGTTAAGGGCATCGAGCTGCGCGAGCAACGTTTGGCTGAGCATGTAAACCTTTAATTTTACTAACAAAACGACAAAAGTAATACATACTTGAATGCAAAGACTTTCTCGTAACGATGCACAAAACCGACGGCAGGGATCTGTTCTTGAACGACGTCATAAGAAAGGGACGCTAAAGGTGGAAGTCAATGAAAAATAAAACCATCGTGATGATGAACTCGTTACGATCTGCAATCCATATTCCCAGAAGACTGAGTTCGAGAGCATCCGGATTCTCGTAGATGTGATTAGCGATATCTAGCAGTATATATCAGTGAAGCGGTTGTTGTAAATTCATGACTCCAACATACAAGGTACATATGCTCCGGCATACTGTCAAATAATACGAGTATATCAGGGAATAGAATTACGCAGAACAACGGAGCGTACACTCTCTCCAGTGATGTAGAAGTTCTTATTCTTGAGCTCCAAGAAAACCTCCAGGAATTGCTGCAGAAAACCGACAAGCTGGGCAGCAAGATCATTCTCGTCCTGCAGCGTCCATTAAATACTCTCACAACCCTGAGATCCATTCATCGCTTGCCTTTATGTTGGGTACACCCTGGGAAAAACCTGTCCCGACCGGCTGTTCGACCCAGAGGATGCTCGATAGATTGGTCCAGCTATACTCGTTTTGGGTAGGCTTTGCCTGACCGAGGCTCCAGGAAAAAGGCTACCCATGATACTTCAATAAAAAAAATATAACATGCTAGAAGAGTATCGACTAACACCGTTCTCTTGCAGGAGACCTTCCAAGGACGAGCAGCCGGGTCCACCGTTTGTCCTACGATCAATGATCGACACATAAATTGATCACCGACGATAATAAGTACTTACCAGAGGATGAGGTCGTCGAGGCTGCCTTGCGGGCCAGGTGGGAAGAACCAGAAAAAGAGCTGATGAGCGTGTTAACATAATGTACCGCGGATGATACGTGTGCGCGAAAAATAGGCAAATCACTTTACGGGTCTCATTAGCATTTGCGCTGATAGGCATGAGCCCTGACCAACTGGGTCCGATATCCCAGTCAACCTCAGGAATCGTAGTTCCATCTACATAGAATTCTGTTGTACGGAGACTTAGTGATCGTATGTAAGTGAGAGAATGCAGAAGAGTAATGCACCGGACGCTTTGGGGTTTGAAAATGTTATGTTTTGCGGGGAAACCTGCTTGACTGGGTAGTTATTCTGGAAACGCTTTGCCGCAGCTGCTTGATGTGCACGAATATCCGCCTTGCTAAGCTGGCGGGCCTCGCTTGTGAACACACTGGCAGCAATGACGAGACTTATCAGCCAGGCCTTGCAGAACATAATAAAATCGAGCTGTATGCTGTAGATAGGAAGCAGGAGAGGGGCAGAAAGGCAGGGATGATTGACGAATGTAGGATGCAAGATATATAGAATTGAATCCATCCAAAATGGCTTCGCGATTGGTGATATGACCGATTTCATCGACTCTAGCTCTAGTGTTCACGCCTTAAAGTCCATTGATACGAATTCGACTACTCGCAGGCACAAGATCACAGACACAATTCATAGTGAATCAAGCTTCAAGCAAAACTGGCATTTAACTTGTTCGTTCACAAGCCCCCAGAGAGCCCGACCTTCTTATCTGCGGATAAAAACTTGTAAACAGCAAGTGTATCGAGTTTTCCTGTCCAACAGTTAAACATCAAAAGGCCGTGAGGAATTGAAGTCTAACCGTTGGTAGCCTTGGTTCCGCTGAAACCAGCGATCAATCCGAGCGAACTGAAGCCTTTGACCTTGTTAGGTGGGTTAGCGGGGGAAGGGAAGGGGCCTTATTCTCAGGTTAACATTGCTTCTCTGTCGAGCATAGGAATTTTACAAACCGAACGTGGAAATCCCGCCGGTGTCTTTGTTGTACACCACAAATCCAACGCGTCTCAGAACGGGTGCATCGGGGTTCTCATCCATGGCGCCAAAGAAGCCAACAAAAAATTCGTCGGCTGAGTATTAATCAGTGTGCGACTTGGCCGTCAATAAGGACTGATAAAGCTCTCACCCGCAAGACTGTGCGAGTGGGGGTTTCCTTCCTTCTTTCCGTGAACGACCGTCTTCGGGCTGTCGTTAGTCATATCGTAAGTGATTTCAATGCCGTTGATAATAGTATTGCCCGTGTACAGAGTGATCTTGGCAACCTTCTCGATATACAAATGAGAAGGCCAAAGACCAACTGTGAATGATAAGTTTAGTCTTTAGTTGCCAGCGCAAGGATAAGATCACTCACCATCCTGTACATCGTTGAAGGTTTCTTCTGTTGTAGCGTATCCAACAGCCTCATAAACGACGAGGGCAGGAAGAGACATTGTTCAGTATAGTTGAGATTTAGATACAGTAGAGAGGCGACTGGTAGTGCTGTTAAGTTCTACACAACTGGGGCATGCTTTATACCACTCACCAGACCCAGATGACTCCGCTACCTACCAGTTTCAGTTCACATTTTTTCAATGCATTTCTCTTCTAACGCCAGTTTGACAGATTATTACTCATAATTTATGTTATGTCATTCATGTTCAAACCTCTCTAGTCCTATATGGTGCTGATTTGCTAATCCTTAGTGATTTTGAAATGAATTTCTACGTGGGGCCCGACAACCCTTAGCGCAACATTTCCGTAGTCAGCGCTTTCCATCAGCTCAATTCATTCGCCTACAGCATTGAAGTTGAGCACGTTACGTTCAGTTATTCCTTCAAGGTCTATCAATTATATCCAGTGCGTAGCGTATTGTGGCCTAAGTCAACAAAGGCAAGGGGTCCAGAGTAAATTAGCTGTCCAAACAGTCGCTTATTATGTTGGTGGAAATACTTACCTTCACTTCTTATGATAGAAGGAGAGAGGGAGGAAGAATAGCTTCTACCGAGTCATTTATTTTACGAACACACCGAGCCACCAATTTGATCGTACTCTCTAATCTACATAATGCCTATTTTCCCCACCTTCAATAAGGTTCAAACTTAATTTTATGACGGCAGTGCATTGAAGTTGCGAAACCGCTCGGATACCTGAGTCCCATCTCGTAACATACTGCTAAAAAATGCCGTTAGAGTCGAGTCTTCCATTCATCTTCTATGCGGGGATGCTAGTCCTTATATGGTCGTTATATCCTGTTCTTTGTCTGACCAACCCTTCTTCAGCAGAGCTCTCGCCATAGTTTTGTACGAGACGATCTGGACAAGACACCCACCTCACACTAGAATCGTCTCTGGTACACCAAGATCTATCGTTTGAGCACTATTGCAGACATAACTACCATGATTTTACTATGCCATCAGGGCACGCCCACGGCAATGACCGGCATCGGACGTTGGAGTTTGACTCCTTATTTCTCATCGAAACATGGGATCCTCAGGTCATATGGATCAGATACAATCCAAGCTGTACTTCTAGTATCATAACTTTGCTGGGCCACATCCCTACATAGTTTAACAGATCTGCCACCATTTACGGATTCCGATCAGAATTACCAAAATTGGAGTGGCAGCGCCACAACTCACGTTGAGCCCCGATAATGCAACCAATTTCCTTGACTATGCACAGATTCTGCGGATCTTATGTACGTGAGCTACGCTTCCGCATATGAAAAGCTGGCCGCTTGCATTATACGAGAGATCCAACTAAAAGTCCTTTGCACAAAATCCGGTATTGGATACAATAAAGCGGACACACATTATGCTAATCAAGACACAGAGCAATACTTGGCGTACGAGCCATCTACAGTCTAGCAGAGAGCTTAAGATTGTTATCTGCCGACAAAAACTTGTAAACAGCAAGTGTATCGAGCTTTCCTGTTGAACAGTCAACATTGAAATAGTTTTGTCAAGACTGAATGATCCAACCGCTTTCATCTATGCTTCCGCTGAACCCAGCGATCAATCCAAGCGAGCTGAAGCCCCTGACTTGATGAGGGAGGATTTCAGGGCAAGGATGAGGGAAGGCGCCTTGTTCTCTTATTAACATCACTCGTACGTTGAGAGAATGAGAATCATACAAACCAAACGGAGTAATGTCACCGGTGACCTTGTTGTATACCAAGAAACCGACGCGCCTCAGAGTGCCGGGTTCCTTGTTATCCGTGGAACCAAAGAAACCAGTGAAGAACTCATCATCTGCCCAAGGGTGTGACATCAATGCTCATTCACAACGTGAAAGGACTTCCCACCTGTAAGGATACGCTCGTTGACCTGACCTTCCTTCTTTCCATGGACGACTATCTTTGGGTCGCTATTGTTAGACATATCGTAGTGGATCTCAATGCCATTGACAACAGCACATCCCGTATAGAGTGTGATCTTAGAAACCTTTTTGATATACAGACGAGCAGGCCAAGGGCTAACTGTGGACGTAAGGGTCGGTAAATCTTAAACAACATGGATGCATAACGTCACTTACGTTTCTCTACGTCGTTGAACATGGTCGTTGTAGTTGGGTACCCTACAGTCTCAGAAATAGCGAGAGTGGAAAGGGACATTATCCAGAGGAGCTAGGAATCTGGAACGCTGTGAAGATATAGAAGAGTAACCGGAGGTACAGTTGAGACCCCTTTATACTCAGCCCGTTCGACGCTGCTAAAGAGGAAACGCGCTATTCAATGCCAGACCAGGTCATACTTGTTCCAGGAATGGCTGAACGTTGTTTCAGTGCATGTTAGGAGAAGATCAGATCGAAAAGCTTCCTTGTTGAACTCCGAGGCACGGGAGCGTCTTGTTGGGGGTTCTAAGTTCGCTTGATCACTGCGCGACAAGGGACGCACGGCCGAGGCAAAATACCCTGACCACCAAAGGGAAAACATTCACGATTAGTGAGCTAACAGTCCAAATATTGACGATGACGAAAATTATGACAATGGCGTCTCTGTTACTATCCTGAGGAGAGGTAGACTTTGAGTTGTTAGACGTGAGAGTGGGAACTGCATACTGACCGGAAATGCTTATTGACGTCTTTAATATACAGAAAGGATCACGATCTGCTCTGATAAGTACGAATGATATGTTGGGAGACATTCCACTAAGCCGCGCGGCTTAGTGGAATGTCTCCCAACATGATACAAAGTGATCAATTGACGCCATCTGTACTAGCATCCGGAAATACCACTCACAAAAGGACCACAACTCACTAGTATCATACCTAGCCACATATGGTCAAATTTCATGGGAAATTTACCTGATCCAAAGCACACGGCCAAGTACTCTATACCTAACCCGCCCACCACGTCGCTGCGCGGCAGCGCAGGGTCTCCCGAGCAGGGAACTAACCTGGCACACACAGCCGGCGACCGCTCATAACGGGGTTGATAGACCCGAAGAAGTATATACATAGACACCTTTCACCGATCATACGTGCTGTCAAACAATAAGAAGTTCGAGCTAACAATGGAAGAGCAAGAATGGCGAGCATGAGGACTGAACACCTTTCGCGAGCATTGATGAAGCCCGTCCAGCCTCTCAATTGCTTTACAAGGGACATTGACTCGCATTCTTTGCGTGTCTGAATAGGTTATGCAAAGAAGTGCATGTAAAATTCGTTCATAAGGAGACGCCATACACTGCACGTGGGGAGTTATGATGATAACTATCCAAAAGTGATGGAGTTATCAGTGTTCTCTAAGATATGGATACAGAGCGTAGATACTTGTTGAAGGAGGGTAATAACACAGTTGAAAAAGGGAGTTAATAAGTAGGACTATAAGACGAATATGTACAACCGGTAACCATCACAGTCGAGTACCATTTTTTTGATACCACTGAACCCGTCAGAGAGCAATCACCTGGCATAAGGATGGAAACTGTGCTGTCCACGTTGCCCAGACCTCTGAGGACCCGTGCCCCCGGCACCCATAGGGCCAGTGGGCGTTGCACCCCCGCCCGCGCCTCTCGGACCTCTCGGTACATTAGGACCCATAGTCCCAGCACCGCCACCCATCGCATTGCCGCGGCCTACGCCTCCGCCCATGCCGCCGCCGGTCATACCACCGCCGGTCATGGCACCGCCGCCCATGCCGCCAGCCATACCCATACCGCCGGTCATACCCATACCCATTCCAGGACGCATCCCACCGAACCCAGCACCGCCCATGCCCGCCGCGGCCGCCATCATAGGGTTCATCCCCATCATGGCGGGGTTCATCTGCCCACCACCGGCCATTTGAAACATGCGCGTGTAGAGTTGCGCTAGAGCTTGAGGATCGAACGGTGTATTTGCTGCACCGCCCGCTGCAAAGTTGCCTTGTGGTGCGGTGAAGCGCGCGCTACCACCGCTTTGTTGAAAGTTTCCTCCACCCTGGCCGTCTTCGTTAGGGTAGCTGTCCCTCTGGTACCGAGGCTGGGCGAGCTTTACGTCAATCTGCAGATGAATGTGAGACTAAATCGAGATAGAAAGAGAACAAAGTAACATACCAGTTTTCCATCAATTTCAAGGTTACCAAAGCCGAGGAATGGCTGGACATTAGTGTCCTCGAAGGAAACGAAACCGAAGCCCTTGCTCCGGCCGGTTTCACGATCAAGCATGACTGTTGAGTCGATGACCTTGCCAAACTGAGAGAAGAACTCGCGCATTGACTCTGAAGTGACACTTCCCGCCAACCCACCGATGAATAATTTTGTCGCTCGCTGATGTTCCTGTCGCGGGATTGCTCGTTTTGGGTCGATCTAAATGGTCATTGACCGTGATTAGTCAGCAGATAAAAATAAAAGTGGAAAGATGAAGCACAATTTTGCCATCGAGGACGTGTTCGCGAACCATCACGGCGTTCACACTGGCGGGATCCTCAAATGTCAGGAATGCGAAACAGCGGGAGCGTCCTGCAGCATCTCGCATGATGGTGCAGGCATCGACTTTTCCAAACTGTGTGAAGTAATCACGAAGCGTCTCTAATCAAAACCTAGTATTAGTGACACAAAACAACTAAGAAACTATAAACGAATGTATGTACCGTCCGTTGTATCCCAGTTAAGCCCGCCAATGAACATCTTGCTGTAGAGTTGAAGGCACGAAGGCACGACAAGAAGGGAGGAGCAGATATGGAAAAAGCAAAGAGAATGCTATTAGTAACGGTAGGCTAGAACAGAGATGTGATGACAGCAGAAAATAAAATGGAAAGACGCTACTGAGGGTGTAGCCTAGCCTAGACATAGAGAGGCACCAGCTACAAGCTAGGGACGATTGCGACTGACTACGCGTGCGTCATCTACAGAGCCCCGCCGCGCCAAGCGCGGCCCAAGAGTAACGCCTAGGACGAAGAATCAGTAGCATGACTCTCTACTCACCCTTCGTCTTTCATTTCCGAGGGCCTTATAGTACGCTCGTTGACAGGTATGTTTTGATACGCCCCAGATGAAGGGATTGACTCGGATGGCTGGGGTTGTTCGTACGTGGGAATTTGTTGCGTTGCAGGTTGATGTTGCATGGACGTTGATGAAGTGGTTGTTGAATAATAAGCTGCTCCGTTTGATTCCATCGTAGGGACTGGCGAAAGCTTCATCGGTGGACCTGGATCCTTAGCCACTGGCGTCGCTGCCTTCGTTTCCACAGGGAGTGCTTCTGCTGAAGATTTCACGTCTTTTTCGTCTGAGGGACCCTCATCGCCACCAAACTCGTCATTACCATAAAGGTCTGCAAGGAAAGCTAAGATCAAAAAATAGAACTAGGCTGTGGGAGTACTTGCCGCCGTACAAATCTGCGTCAAGGTCTGACATGGTGGTTGTTGGTAGACAGGAATAGTTTCAATTTGCAAACACCGCCTGGGAGCTTTGTCATCGTCGGAACACGGAGCTTTTTTTCCCAAGCTCTTTGGCCAGTGCGCATTGGCCAACACACTCAGCTCGGACACAGTTTTTTTTTTGTTCGTGAGATCGATGGTACAAGAATGATTCAGTTGTCCAGGGATGTTCCCGTACTTGAAGTACACATAACAATCGTGATCATGATTGTAGTTGTCGGGTGATTGCTGGCATCAGGACCTGTCTCTATATAAACAGATCGATTGTCATCTGTTATAAGGTCTGCTACGGAGACAACCTGTCTCTGCCAGAAGAAACGTGTCATGCCATTTCTTTGGCAACTTTTTACCTTGGAAAATCACATTTTTCATTGTCTAAAACCTTTTCCCTCAGAATATATGCACCGAAAATGGCAAGACGCATTTCTTTCTCACTTTTTCTGCTGGTGGTGGTGGTGGTAGTGTATTTTTGGCGGGTCCACGCATGAACGACCGGCGCCCGTACTACATGCATGTGGTCGGGCACCAAGTATGCTACGGACATTCTCTCTCTTCGTACGATGTGAAAACTCCGACTAGAGAGATTCTTTCCTCAACTTCCATGGCGATCTAAGTATAAGTATGAAATCAAACATGACGACTAGAGTCAGGTGTTACGGTCATAGCGCTTGTGAAACTCTTGTCGGACATTTTAGAGTCGTTTAACACTGTGAAAGTTAGAGGATGAATCATCTCACGTTTCTCCAGATGAAATACGCTGATGGAAACAGGTTATGGCGCCGGTTGTGCAGTTGGTAGTGTGTACCAGGACGACGAAATAAATTTTCTTCATAGTATCTGCTCTGCAACGCAATATTGAACCCCGGAGCGGCATGATCTATCGCCAGCACACTGATCGTCCTCGAGACACCGCCAGTGACGAACGTGAGATTCCAGCACGTCCCACAATTGACTGAGTTGAAGCCCTCGACAGCGACAGCCCCGCCGATAAACGGGAAGTTCGGTAGGGAACTGAAGGTCGTGAAGCCTTTTGTTTCAAGGCCATTCAGACCGTCTGAGCAAGCGACGAAATTCAGGGACTCAGTCCCTTCGTCGTAGATTTGGTCAAAAGTGACATCGTCGGCAAGAGCCAAAGCGGGAAGGAGGATTAGGGATGAGAGGATAGATGTGAACTTCATGGTGGAGACAGGGGTGTCAGTACTTCAAGGTTGAGAGCGTCGGCGCAATGGTGTATGGAGTCTGAAATTCGTTGGATGTTTCTGGCTGAAGATTGGATCCTTTCCAAGGTCTTTTATATTCCGGAAAACTAGATTTTCTGAAGCACAAATCTTGAAGTTCTCAGACATCCGAATTTACACTATTGACTCAGGTGCCAAGAACGATTACACAGTGAGAAAATTCCACCGCAAACCCGTCAGTATTTTAGCTTGTGGAAGTAGCCAGGGGATCACAAGACATCAGAGAAGGAGTCAGGAGTTGAATATCAGAGAAGGAGTCGAGTATCAGAGAAGAGTAGAATATCAGAGAAGGAGTAGAATATCAGAGAAGAGGCCGAATATCAGAAAACATGTCGAAACGGCAGGGAGAACGAAAGACAGAAATGCCAAATAGAGAATCAATCAGAGTCCTGCCCAAGTTCGTGGATCGCTGAGGTCAGAGACAATGTCACAAGGACAACTTTTATACATAGACATAGATGTCATGTCAAGGCCCGAAGAGCTCGAATTTGATGAAGTTCGCGCTACATCCGCAATCTCATTAGTAAGAACAATCGCTGACAAGGAATACAGGTTACGTTGCGCAGATGTAATAAGACTGTAGCTTTATGGCCTTTCACATACAGTGATCCATACTCGAGAACCAGAGTTTATGCAGCTCCGCCACTGGAAGTCGTGCGTGATGATCAAATGATCGCCGATATTACTACCGCGTCGACGTCGGATAATTGCGTGCGGAGAAGTGGGGACGGACCTTTGACTCTCACGCCGAACTCTCAACAGGGAACTTGGGTAGGGAACTGAAGGTCGTGAAGCCTTTTGTTTCAAGGCCGTTCAGACCGTCTGAGCAAGCGACGACATTCAGGGACTCAGCCCCGTCGTCGTAGATCTGGTCGAAAGAAACACTGTCGGCGAGAGCCAAAGCGGGAATGAGGATTAGGGACGAGAGGATAGATGTGAACTTCATGGTGGAGACAGAAGAGTTAGTACTCTAAGATCGAGAGCGTCGGCGCAATGGTGTATGCAGTCTGAAATTCGTTGGATGTTTCTGGCTGAATGAAGATTGGATCCTTTTCAGGGTCCTTTATATTAGCTTTCATGAAGCACGAATCTTGAAGTTCTCAGAAATCCAAATTTACACTAGTGTTCGGGCGCCATGAACAATGATGGATCGCACAGCGGTAAAATGTCACCGCAAACCCGTCAGTATTTTAATTTGTGGAATTAGTCAGGAGATCACAAGACATCAGAGAAGGAGTCGAATATCAGAGACGAGAGCGAATATCAGAAAACGAGTCGAAGTGACAAGGAGAACGAAAGACAGCAATACCAAACATGGCATTCATCAGAGTCTCTGGCCAGTTCGCGAATCGGTGAGGTCAGGAACACGGTCACAGGGATACCTCAAGTACATAGATGTCAAGTGGAGGCCCGAAGAAAACATCGATCGAATTCGATGAAGTTCGTACAGTACGTCCGCAATCTCCTCAGAGCACCCAGGCCACCGAAGATGCGCTGACAAGGAATACCAGTTGTAGTTGCGCAGATGTAACAAGACTGAAACTTGATATAATATGACCTTTCATATACAGTGACCCATACTCGATATCTAACAATCTGACAAGCCATCTGGAGCGGGGATGATATCATACATACCTATGGTCACAAGTTGGTGAATTGACATAAAGGAATCTTGCATAAAGTCGTGACGTTGTGAGTGCTGAGTTTCGAGCCTGGGACTAGGAAAGTATAATTGCGCAGGAGAGTGCTTAGCTCGTGCGGCTTCAAGTTCCGAGAAGTCAGCAGACATTCTCCCGACAGAACGTCGAAACCCAGAAAGTTTCTCTATGTCATGGGTCACCTCAACATATAGATTTACGGAAGTTAAAGAATCGGCGCGATCGAACCCGACTTACGGAGCTCGGTGATTTCCGGCTACGGATCATATCATTTTCCAGATCTCTGACAAAAACAAGTGACCGTCAATACAAACGACCTCAGAGTCAGGTTGGGACTCGGGAGCCGGAGCAGGTGAGCAGCCTTTATTTCGATAAGATTTATACGAGGAGCATGGCTTTGTGATATGTCCTTTGTCGTTACACCTTACATTCGTCATTCATATCACTAATCTTGACTCAGGTCGGCGCGTCTGCGATCACAACATGGCGATTCTTAACAGGGAAGAAGTTGTCGTTGGCATACTTGGTGAGTCGAATTACACTTTTTCTATCTGTTGTCTGATCTCCTCTGAAGCCCTTCAGGGCGCCTTCGTCGAGCATCAGGCTATGCTCAAGAAATTATCTCTGAAGCAAAAGATTGTCGTTGCGCAGGTGCGCAGTATAGAGGATTTAGATCGTTGCGATGCTTTGATTATTCCTGGTGGAGGCAAGTGTGATCAGTGTGAATTGATTGAGTATTGAACTTTGTCTGACAGAATCCACAACAATGGCCGTTCTCGCCCGTGTTTCTGGTCTTTTGGAGCCCCTTAGACACTTCGTCAAGACCAAGCCTGTTTGGGGAACGTGTGCCGGTGCGATCATGTTATCCCAGATGGTAGAGGGCACAAAGAAGGGCGGACAAGAAATTCTAGGCGGGATTTCGACCACTATCGCTAGAAACGGCTGGGGATCCCAGGTAGAATCTTTCGAGGCTGATCTCAACGTTGTCGGTTTACGCAATTCGGAGAAACCGTTCAAAGGTGTCTTCATTCGCGCTCCGGCAAGTCCGGCCCTCATGATCGATTATCACTTTTTTACTTACGGAATTAATAACAGGTTGTGCTTGGTCTCACACCCGGACCTGATGACGCTCCCATCCAAGTGATTGCTCGTCTCCACACCAGCCTCTTACCACAATCGCTTTCTTCGCTGGACGAGAATGATCCCAAGACCATCGTTGCGTTACGCCAGGGACGACACTTCTTGACCACCTTCCACCCGGAGCTTACCCAAGATCACCGCTTCCACGAGTACTTTGTTAAAGAATGTGTCTTCCCTGCCGCGACCTGAGACACGTGCAGCACTTCGCACTCTCGATATTATATCACAGCCTTGATGACGTGGCACATAGAGTGATATTTAGCCAATGGGAACTCCATATTAATCATAAACGGTGAGATGATTATTACCGTTATCGTATCTTAGACCCCGCTCGTGTCCAAGTTAGCCCACTGTACGCTGTTGCGATGTATGAATCGATAAGGTGATAATGTTCTAGGCTCGTGTGTCCCAAGATGATTGCAAGTATATACATGACTTCGATTTCCACGTTCCAACGTCATGTGCCCGCCGAAAATCCCAACATTCACCTGTCGTTCGGAAGCTAAAAGCGGTTATCACTGTCGATTTTCCACGACAGCGCATGGCGTTTATCTTGTCGTTCAAAGTTCGAATAAAAGTTCTTCTCGCAAAGATAAATAAGAGAGAATACTGTGAAAGAACCCCCCCTTGTCCCACGATAAATCGGAGCCATGTTCTCTCAGCTCTGGTTGACACTTATCGCTACAGCAAGTGTGCTTGGAGCACAAGGACGCCAGTTGCGTAAAGAGGACATCCAGGAACGACAAGTCGCTGCTGCTTCCCGTTGGCGTACGATCCCCGGCACCGCAGCAGCTCATGCGCACTCATTCCCAGTGAAACGTGCGACCGTCAAGAATATCACGTTCTCAAACCCAGCGGCGTCTCGTACGTGGATATACCAGGATATACCCTGCTCTCGCCAAGATTCTGAACGATCGTTTTTTTTTGTTACCAAGAGTTCTACGTTGATGGGACGACCATTCCCGAGGTCGACTTCGATATCGGACCTAGTTGGTCAGGGTTGCTGCCTATCAGCAGTGACCCGAACGAAACTCGCAAGGTAAGTGCCATAATCACACTCCTTCCCCCCCTCAGAGATACCGAACGTATCCACCAAGCTATTTTTCTGGCTCTTTCCACCTGGTCCAGATGGAAGTCTTGATGATCTCATCTTCTGGTGTGTTCTAACACGAATTGTTCCTTGTTTCCTGCTAAGTCGAACTAAACAGGACCAATGGCGGACCGGGTTGCTCGTCCCTTGAGGGTCTTCTCCAAGAGAATGGGGTATGCATCTAGTTCCCTAGATACCAGAACATAGCTGGACATTCGTCGTTTCAGCCCTTTCAATGGAGCTATGGCCAGGCCAAGGCGACCGTAAACGAATTCAGCTGGACTAACCTTTCTACCGTCCTCTGGGTGGAACAACCTGTTGGTACAGGCTTCTCTCAAGGAAAACCCGATATCAAGGTACGTATGTTGTATTTGATCCTTCCTGTTGGTTGTCATCCATCTGATGAGACATTTTTAGAACGAAGATGACCTTGCAGCACAATTGGTCGGATTCTTGCAGCAATTCCTTGATGTTTTCTCGGAGCTCAAGAATAAGAAATTCTATCTATCAGGCGAGAGCGTGAGTTTGACGCGTTTCACGTTCATGTACTTCAACTGATCGTTTTCCAAAAGTACGCCGGAGCCTATGTGCCTTGTGAGTCGTGTTTCGAATAGCTAATGGTTCTATGACAAAAGATCTCTTCCCAGACATTGCAAACTACATATTTGAGCATCCTACTCTCCTCGACTTGGACCTTCAAGGAATCTGGATATCTGATCGTAAGTACTTGGTTTGGTGTGAATAATTCCACGACGAACGTTTAGCACTCTCTGAAAAGCGTCATTATCGTGGGATGTCGTTCAAGAACAGATACCCGCAGTTGACTTTGTCCACAAATATGAGCACGTCTTTGCGTTCAAGTGAGTTGCATTCCTACTTGAAATTGGACTAATTTACCTGGGGTACCCTGTAGCCAATCCTTCATGTCGCAGTTAGATGCCCTAGCCTCAAGGTGCAACTATGCTGGCTACTTCGAGAAGCATGTCACGTACCCGCCTTCAGGACTTCTTCCTCTCCCAGGCAAATCGACTTCTGCAGATCCTGGATGCGATGCGTGGGACATCATCTTCGAAGCCGCACTAATTATTAACCCTGCATTCAATATCTACCGCATCTTCGACACATTTCCTATTCTCTGGGACGTTCTTGGCTTCCCGTGCGTCTGCATGTCTTCTCCTCGTTTCTACCCTTACATCCTTTCGTAATCTAGAGGATCATTCGAACAAGTTCAGGTGTCGCCCATATACTTTGATAGAGAAGATGTCAAGAAAGCGATCCATGCGCCAGTCGACGTTTCCTGGAAGGAATGCTCCGATATAAATGTTTTCCCCAATGGAGATGCCAGTACCCCATCTGCTCTCAGTGTCTTACCAAATGTCATCGAGAAAAGCAATAGGACTGTCATTGTCCACGGCCTCGCCGATTTTATCCTCATTGCTGAAGGGTGAGTGGTCCCGTGCTTTGATGCTAAGTATCGCCAATGTGACAGTGCCATTCAGAACGAGGATTGTCATTCAAAAGTACGTCCTTTCGTCTATTGAATGAGAAAAAGATCGTTATGGCGTATCTGATCGCTGTCACAGCATGACTTGTGAGCTTTGTGAATTCTTGTGTTTTAATGGATCTGTTGGACCACCTCTTAGGGAACGGAAAGCAAGGCTTCCAGACACCCATTGCAAACGATTCCTTCATCGTTGACGGAGTTGGAGCTTTAGGAAACACTCATAATGAACGAGGACTTACATACGTTGAGGTCCAATTGAGTGGCCACATGTACGTATGCTGTGGTTTATCGAGTGGTTTGCCATTGAGTCTTTTCAAGGGTCCCGCAATTCTCTCCCGTGGTAAGCTGCCTGTAAGCTGCCTTTCGACCACCCTCCAATATACATGATCTAGGCTGCATTCCAAATTATGCAATATTTGATGGGTGCGAGAGCAACGCCATAAAGTGAGTGTTGTTTCCACTTTTCAGGTCAGGTCTACATACGTCGGTTCAAGTCTGACTAAGCTAGGATAGATTGTAGGTCTGCATCTACAAAAACGCATTTCTCCCATTCTAAGACAGTGCCATGGTCTGTCACTCCCTGTATGTAGAAGCGAACCTTTGTACATTTTCCTATTCCAATCGAAGACCAAAACGGAAGTTCCTGAAACCCAACCTGAAACACTCTGCTCTGACCTACCAAACCTGTCGTCCCTATCCATACAGCTTCCTCAGGCTGGCTCACAAGTCCATCCTGAGAGTGAGGAAGCCCATATATGTTGTAGTACATGAACCGAGGGAACCAGTCGTTGGATGGTTGAACTGGCCAAGCAGATATGGGGTCATTGGGAGAGGTGATACTGATTGGTGTTAAGGGAGGGAAGGATGCACCAACTTCCCAGGAAAGTAATCCTGAAATATCTTGAGAGTCTGGTTCAGTGAAATCTGCCCAAAGTATAATGGGATGATGTGCAACAGTAGTCGGTGGCATGGGATATATGTTCAACTGTCCAATACGTAGCTCAATATCCAAGTCCTGAGTAGGATCCTCTGCTATGATTGCAACTATGAGTCCAATCGCACTCGTTTGCTTGGTCACTCGATTCTCCCTCGTTGACACGGCAAGCTGAATAGATAGCTCAGTCCAGTTGCCTGGGAGTTCACTGTCAGAGTTGCCGATGGGCTGAACTTCGATTAAAGTAGCGTCGGTGCCAGATTTCACAGAGAATCCTAGATCAAGATCAGCCTGACCAGATTTGATGACCTTGTAATACAAAGTAGCTTTGTATATCGTGCCAGGAGTGAGGGATAAGGTCTGGATTGGAATCCAAACGTTCCTGAACATTGCATCCTCCTCCTCCGACCCTGAACAGGATATATCGAGCCTGATGGAGCTTCCACCATTCCAAGCATCTTCGAAACAAATGGCTGGCAGAACTTGAGGCAAAGGACTGATTCGTTCCCCATCATCCCAGCATACCGCAGGGAGGGGCCACAACAAGTCTCCAATAGAACACTGTTTATCAATGTCGGTCCAACCGTCTGTCGTCCGATAAACGCTAATACCATTTACAAACCAGGCTCGACCGACACCAGGACTGAACGTGGTATGAAAAGGAAGTGCCAAAGGATCCGGAGGGGAATTGTGAGGAAAGAAGCTTGCAATGGGCTGGAATGGGCCGTGAACACATTCAGGCTCCCCTTCTCGTCTCGAAACTTTGGGAACTTGGACCTCCCCGCTGATCGGTCCAACCCATAATTTACGATCATACTCCCACCATTTCTCCCAGCTGAACCCTGGCCTATCCTGTTCGCTCTCCCATGTCCAACCTGGTCCAAAGAGCGCGACGCTAAGACCTAGAGAATCTGGGGCGATATGAGTGATAGCTTTATACGAACCAAAGCCTCCCCCGCCATGTGACCCGCGGCCCCAGACATCGACACCCATATATATATCATTCAAGGATTTTTTGTGAGGCTTAGAACCTGGGGTATTGCCATCCAAGACTGAGTCCAGTGATAGAAAGTACTCTGCCGTCGTATTCGGGTAATTTGGTGGCCACTTGATAGAAATGGCTTGAATATACGTAAGGCAATGATTAATAGAGGACGTACTGTGTAGTTTGTAAAAATAGTGGTTGAAGAAAGGAAAAAAGGAAGATTTAGACTGGAGTCAAACTCAGAAGACTTCACGTAAAACGCTGCAGAAAATCAGGAAGAGTATCAAAACCAATGAGGCAGAAGAAATGGCCTGCGACGGGTCAAGCTATGTAGTAAATTTGAGGCAAACACAAAGTGGGTGGTTAAAGTAGGACAACAAAGACTCGGAAGGTCCAAATAGTATTTCGAGACAACATGTCGAAACTAGAATGTATTACGAGTTGAAAATGGTCCGTCTGGAATAGCAGCGGGAGGATTGGTCTCGGATGAAATCAGAAAGTTTGTCCGACTAAAAAGTCATCCATTAAATTCGTCGTCGAGGGTATAAATAATCAGATCTAATCGTCATACTACATAATAGAAGTAAGTCATTTACTCATTTAAGTGAAAGAGTGCGACTTGTACATACCACAATATACATAGATCCAGGCCAAGGGCCGATAGTTCCGTTCCGCTGCACAAAGGAGTCGACTTCTGTCTTGTGAAGTATTTCAGAGAGGCGATGGAGGTCCCCTGCATCGCCAGGGGCTCGGCGCACATTCTTGAGACTGAATACCACTTTGACAATTTCAACAATGGTCTTGTGCACAGAGGCTTCATCGGGACAATGACGGAAGACAGTACCGTCGAGGTAATAAGATGCTGCCTGACGTGTTGGTATGACTTTTGTTGGTTCAGGGAAATCAACGGGCTATAACATACAGAGGATATCAGATATACTCATGGGACTAAGAAGGCTATACTTACATTAAGGTAGGCATTCCTAAGACTCGCCCAGATGCGATCCCCGGCTTTAACTTCCAAGGGAGGATATCCAGGACCTTGATCAATTATAGCATCTTCAGCAGCTCCTCTCCAGAGACCTGAGTATTGGGGCTGAAGACCTGTAAATCAATTTGAGGAAGAAGTATCATGCACATCAAAAAGGATCTTACGCATCGCTTCACGAACATATCCGGACAAGAGAGTCTCGCTTTGAGGGCCCTTGTTTTTTACCAATTCAACGATGGCTTTTCTCTCCTCCGTTCGGGCATCGGCGAGATAGAAGTCGATGACGTTAACAGCGGCATGGGCAAAACCGACGGCAGCGATTGCAATGCTGATGATGTTACCAATCAGCTCATCAACGGGGCGACCAGTCGCTGTTAAGGCACTGAGGAAGGGATACCACGGCTTCTCTTTTGGAGGCCGGAAGAAGGACGAAACACGGGCAATGAGCCCACCAAAGCAATTCTGCTCACGAATCAAAATGGATTCAACGACTGAGGATATGATGAGAGGCACTCACAGGTGAAGCTGAAGGCGAAATTTCAATCAAGGATCTAGCTGTCAGAGCCTCTATCATCATTTCGGCTCGAGTCGCAGCCTCTTGGATACTGAAATGGTTCTCTGGCTGATCGTGTACAAGGAAAGTCACACTGCAAAAGATTTCAAGCGGTCTTCATCAAATGTGCAAGGCGACATACGTGTACTGTCGAGGAATGTTCAGTGAATATAGTAGGTACAGTTTCATTTGAAAGAAGAAACTTACAAGTATCGTGAGCATGTCGAAAAACTCGTTTTCAGTGAAAATACCAGAAGGACTCTGCGTAGTCTTCAAGGGTATACCGGTCTAGAAGATGGGTTACAATAACACCTCGCTAATGATATTAATGAAGAGGTTGGATCAGACTGACCACTTTGTCTGCGGCGACGTGAGCAGCTACCGCGTTAATCACGTCTTTGACGATATCGACGTAATGTCCTGAGACATTAGGATACCTGTAATGAACATCAGTCCAGTCCAGGCACACACCAGACATTGAGAAACATACTTCCACGACTTCTCCTTGATTTTGGC
>JABAJZ010006857.1:0-14135 GCA_018857265.1 Termitomyces sp. T32_za158 | reverse complement strand
GGGGCACCTCTTTCGTCACTCTCGCTTTATCTCAAGTCTCTCAGGCTCTGGGATCATCATCGCAGTCGTTACACTCTCACACACAGGATCATATGTGAAATGCCAGTGTTACAATTTCCCGCCCCCCCGGCATATGTTTCTTCATCTAAGCGCGTGACCAGGAAGACTTTAGAAGCCAGATTGACTAATTGGTGGAGTCTAATACCAAAACTAGGAGTTTGACACGGTGTCTATTGACAAGTTTTTAGTTGACCAGTTGCATTTCTTCTGGGTAGGGATCTCTGCTCTCGTAGAGAATTTGATGCCTCAAAGGAAGATGAATGAGTGTGGTGGACTTTTTACGTAGCAGACGCCAGTCGAACGCTCTCATTCACACTCTTATCTATCCTACTCTTTCTTCTTGATATCAGTCATCTTTCTCGTTCGTCCGACTTCTGCCTTCAAGACCTCACGTTATGAATCGCCTACTCTGTTTCGTTTGCTTCTAAAAAACCAGGCCCGAGGCCTGGATCTGCACAACGTACGGCGCATTGATATATGCTTGTCCGCCTTTGTGCGTCCAATTTCCCGTCGAGCTGTGACACTGATACCTTTACTGGAACCTCAGCAAGCCTTACTCACATTTGCCCTAGGTATAAACGTTGATAAATCTTACTTTCCCTCGTTATGCCAGGTCTTATGTGTGTTCAAAATGGGGATGTTGAGTGACCGCCAGAGCAAAGACCATAAAGATCTTTTCTCTCCCAGCGTGCACTTTGTGTACCGATCCAGGCAGCGTAGTGATACGGAGGGCAAATCATTTCTAATGTCAAGTCGGGCCTCAGACGCCGTACATTCACAAAAATAGAGACATTTGTCGCACACGATACAGAAAAATTCTTTCGAGGCTTATGATGTCCGTCGTTGTTGTCCTGGCTGCCTCTCGCAGTCAAAGGTCGGTTCTGCAACTTCGAGCCGAAAAAAAACGGGGCTGACAGCATTCCATTGCATGCAGAACGATGTTCGCCTGCCTCTCGTTGCTATAAGCAACGTGCGATACATGATGTTTGATCCAGCACAATCAATCAGAGTGTCACTATGATGCCTTCAATCGTTGTGAAGACATTGTATGAGGTAAATATGCTGCTCATTTTGATGTAATGTTGGTTGATGTGCCGGCCACTTTGTACCGTTTTCCATATGGAAGGAGTCAGACGGGAAAATTAATCCTTACCAGGATACATCATCATCATGTATCATCCATTCGGCTGATCTCAGTACTTATAATTCAACGCACAGAACGTTTTGAAAGACTCAGCACAACCATCTTTCAATGATCTTGGATGGCGCGACGTTGAAACGCGCTATATAAATGATGATGTCGTTGTCAACTTTCAAGATCCAGGTCTGGTACCTTCTTGTGTTCAGAGCTCTAATTTCGCCCTTCTTCGCCAATGATAATCAACCTCGGCACTCTTTCAACTTTATCTTCTCGTGGGAACGACTCAAATTCACTTGATATGGAATTGGACATTTTCAACACGTTGGCGTTCTTGGGTCTCCTTCTGAAAGCGGTGCTGGCAGCCGCGCTTTGTCTTCATACATTCGTCGGCGTAGCGGATGGTTCAGCTCGATGGTTGCATGGATTGTTTACTCCATCTCTCATTTAATGATTGTGGGCCACCAAACTGGTCCTGAACCGCCTTATGGGACCTGCTTAGCGCAGGCCGTGTCGGTCTACGCTACTCCTCTGTTCGTCGAATTATATATGGCTCAGAGAAGTTATTTTTCATGACTTCTCATAGCTGCGCTCTGAGCCACACCTGTTTGGTCGTCGACGTATGCTAGCTATATCCCCCTCTTTCTTTCAAGGTACTGTTTATTGACAAGCATGGAATAGTACTACATTCTTTCATCTGCTCTCACGTATGGGAAGAAGGTACCCGGTGATTGGGTGTTCAGAGTGGTAACATCTACCTCTCTTTAAAATTCCACAGTGGAGACTAAAAATTCCCAAGCTCCTGGCATTTCCTTTGATTATTTTCGTCCTGTTGACTTATGTCACAATGCTGGTGATGTTTTCTCTCGGATTCTGCTAATTTCCCATGATACACTCAACCCGGCTTGGCTTTTGACCAACAGTTTGTTGTCGAGCCTTCTGTGGTGATACGCCACGATGATCACTTCTACTGTGTATTAAATACTCCGGCTATGTATGCTGAATTCGAACTTTATGGTGGTATTTATAAGACACATAAATGCATCATTTAGGTTCTTAATATCAGCTACAATCATCCTCATTGCATGTATGATCAATACTGCTCTCCAAAGTGAGTCGCGTAGCTAGCTGTACTAAGAATCAAAATGGCAAGCCTTGACGAAATTCAAGTCCACACAGCTATTACCCTTCGTCGCAACTGGGGTGCCTTTAGATTGTCATCCTTGAGCGACGCACACTTATCGCTGTCAATGTTCCTTCGATTATCAATCTTCACTTCTCTGACATTCTTGGCATTAGGGTATGTGAGATTGTTCGTCAATGTTCCTCGCCTTTAGTATTTCATTGTGTAGATTGACTATATTTGCGGTTTATGGCTTGGGCAAACATGTAGCAGAATGGGCCATAACCTTGGTTGCAAGTGAGTCGTTCAGCGTTCCTTTTCGATGTAACTTTATGACTTGACAACGTGAAGTACCTATTTTTCCTGCTCTTGTGTACGGAACTCAAAGGGTGAGTGAGCATCACTGTTCGTTGCATGAATTATTCTTACGCATCAGCGCCCAAGGATATTCTTCGCACTTTTATGTTTTGGAAAAAGCAAGGTCTTGAAGACTCTTCTTCAAAGAACTTATACAAGTGCAACGACGCAGAAAATAAGTATACCTGCAAAGGATGTCAATCCGTTGATAGGCGAAAGCTTTTGTCTGTTTATTGAGTTGGAAAATTATACCATATTTTGTCTATTTAAAGAATGGTCACCATGAAACTATTCGGTTGGCATGTTAGTTCTTTCTATGTGGATGAGTTGACTGTGTTAAATCAACAACAATCAGCGCTTAATGAACCGCTTTCTTTCCTAGACTGATGGATCAGATTATTGCGATGATTTCTGTCGAATTTGAGGCCATTTTGGGCCTTTTTTTTACGTCGAACTTGAGTCGCTGAGTTTTAATGATTGAAAGTGACTGATTGTTTTGACCTTCTCCGCAAATTGCCTTTTACGCCGGTCTGCTCTGCACCATATAACTACGGTTTGAGCACTCGAGTGCGACCATCTTTTGTTGATATTTTCAAGGTACTCACTGCTATGAGCTATGTACCGTGCCCTCGGCACGGGCAGTATCTCGCTGCTATTAAAGAGGGCTTCCACGTCTTCCGCCCTAATATCCTCCTGTCTTTCCTTCGGTTTCGTTTTCTTCCTAAATTTCGATGAGCCCATCACATGAAAGTAACACGCTCTATGTAGAACTAAGGGTGTTCAACACATTCGCATTTCTGGGACTCTTCCTTAACGCAGGGGTGCTGGCACCCGCGCTTTGTTCTTCCCGTATTCGCCGACGTAACGGGTGGTTCAGCTTGATTATCTCGTGGATGATTTATTCCATCACATATCTAATGATTGTGGGCCATCAAACTGGACCGGCTCCACCTTTTGGGAGGTGTCTAGCCCAGGCCGTCTTGATCTATGCCGTTCCGCCGATGTGCGTCAAATTCTGAAAAACTGTATGATACAAATAGTCATTAAGAGTTCTCCAGGTGTGCCCTCGCCCATACCTGCCTTGTCATTGATGTTCGCAGGTTCTTTTTTTCTGCGTGGCGGCAATCTATTGACCAATATACGGTAGTATTATATCATGGCATCTGCTCTGACTCTTGGAAAGAAGGCACCAAACCAATTGGTCTTTAGAATGGTACTTAATGCTATCCGTTCTTGTTGCCTGCAGTCAATATGAACAATCGTGGTCTTTCAGCTTCTGGCTACTCCTTGGATAGTCTGCAGCCTGTTGGTCTATATCACAGTATTGGTAATAATCTCGCAGTCCTCGTGCGCGCAATCTGTACTTACACGTATATGCCCTTCCTGTCTAGTTGATTGGTGATCCTTCTTCCGTGAAACGCAACGGAAATCATTTCTACTGTTTCGTGCAGAACAATACACCGTACGCCAATTTTCGCGCATTTCTATCTTTCGCCAGACCCATGAAGGCATCTATAGGTCTATGATTTCTTCCGTCACTATCTTTGTTGCCTTCGTGGTCATCATGGTAGTCAAGAGTGAGCTGCTTTTTCCCAATTCCTTTGCAATGACTCTTGTTAACATTGGTTCATCAAGTACATACAGCGATCCTATTTCACCGTCATTGGGTTGCTTTTAAGATGTCATTGACTCCTGACACGGCCTATCTATCGCTATCCATGTTTGTACGAATGTCACTATTTACTGCCATATCGTTTATAGCTTTAGGGTGGGTCGAAAATTGATTTCAGTCGTATGTCAGACTCTGATTTCAAGCAACTTGAATTTACCAGATTGAATATGTCTGCAATGTATCGCCTGGGTGATAACGCTGCAGGCTGGGCCATCACTCTGATTGTCAGTAAGTCATCTGATTTTCCTCTTCCAGAAGAGTCTGTTATATCTAAATGCTGCAAAGTACCCACGTTAGCTGCCCTTGTCTTCGGAACCCACAAGGTTTGCATGATCTTTGCGACCTCTTTAATTGCAGCTGACTAAACGCTTTGAAAAAGGATATCCTCAATGCATGGATGTTTTGGGTCAAACGGGTGCCTGACGAGGTTAAAGCAAGGATCTCGCGAAAATCCTATAGAAGGATGTCAATCCAATGATCAGACGTACTTGATCAAGAATGTGTGTTTTTAAGATACCGACACCAAATGTTCCACTCGATTTACTGGCATTGTACCATATAATGCTTTGCTGGAGGTAACGAGAATACTTGTATATATATTAACATCAGCACGGGTTAAACGTTTGAACGTTCTTCCTAGTTAAACTTCCTTGGTCTGGTCTCATCATTTCCTGTAGCTTATCTCCTCGAGAAAAAATGGACTATTGTACTGTCCTCGTCTTCCATTTAGGTGTATTTTACGAAATTTGATTATATAGGTTGGCCAATAACTGAGATCGATAGTCGGGCTTGCTCTTTGAGTCACTCGACTCCCTTGCATTTCTTTCATCACCATGGACAGAACTGCATCAAAAATATATACAAAAGCAGTGTTTGGTGGTAATTGGCTCTGCTCGAGCAGGAGAACAAACAAACCATCAGTCAACCAGACGGTCAGCAAGAACATTCAAGGGCATTGCCAGCTCATTTTTGGGCCATGGATTCGCCACGAAGGACCCTTCTTTTCTGGGTCTTTGTGCCTCCCCTCATCGTCTTCTATCTCTCCTACACCCTACAGCTACATGTCCTATTTCCTCAGCTCATGAACATGAATGAACTCCGGACTTTGCTCTCAGGTGCCTTTTTCTTCGTGTTTAAGCCTCCCTTGGGATCGTCAACGTGGGGCGAGCTGATTACGAAGATTCAAGAAGACAGCTCGAGACGACAGCCTTTTAGTCGCCACATAGTAGCCGTTGGGGACCTACATGGCGACTTGCCTAATGCAAGGAAAGTGCTACAGTTCTCAGGAGTCACGGATAGTTTCGGCAACTGGTCAGGGAATGTGGACTTCTTTGTACAGACAGGAGACATCATAGATCGGTGTGTTCTTCACCATTCTTACATTCGTATTCTGACATCTGAAAGAGGGGACGATACAATTGCTTTATTTGATTGGATGGATCAGCTACGCAACCAAGCAGCAGCTGTTGGTGGTACTATGCTTAGCCATCTTGGTAATCATGAGTGGATGAATGCTATAGGTATGTCTGCATCTTATTGAGGCAGTGGTTCCTGCTCACCGGACCATCCGTTCTTTCACAGGTGATTGGAGGTCAGGAATATCCCAGTTACTTGAAAGCCATGTCATTCAGTACCCATTAATACAGATACGTATACCCAACCGAGATTGCGACATTCGGCTCAGTTGCGGAGCGTCAGAAATTCATTACCACTGGTCGCATTGGTCGAACCTGGGCTGCAAACTATACAACTACTTCCCGTCTCCCACTACACCCCTCTCTTGGACCACCTAATACCCCATTTCCTCCCGAAACCAAGGATCTGTATTATCAGAAGGAGGATGCAGAACTTGACATCTCTTATTATTACGACTCTCATTTGCCTCTGTCACATTCTGCTCTATCTTTTGTACATGGTGGTCTGTCACCCACATATCAAGATTTGCTGCCTTTCCCAACACGTATTAACGAGCTCTCCGACTCACTTCTTAAGAAACTCCAGACGAGGACGCCGCCGCCTCCACACCCGCCCGGGAAATACCCTGGTCTACCGGATAGTGTGTATTATATATACTGCGATGGAGTTCTTACCTCTAACACGTTCTAGGTTCGACTCAAGCTGAGAAAGCCCTCTATGATTCCAATGGTCCAGTGTGGTACCGTGGCTGGGCTTTAGACCCTGAGGAGAAGGTGTGCGTGGACGTAGAACCAGTCCTCGCGAAGACCGGAACAAGACGAATGATCATGGGTCATACACCTGATTTCCAAGCAAGTCCCTCCCGGTCAAGTTCATATCTCATATAATCTCACTGTGTTTGGCAGAATATCCAATCTAGATGCAACGGGAAGGTCATCATAATTGACACTGGTATTTCCCATGCCTATGGCGGCGTCTTGTCTGCATTGTCTATCCATTATACCCTTACACCCATTGGTGCTGACGAAGAGAAGCGTTGGATAGAAAAGGAGGTTGTCAGTGCTTTATACCCTGATAAACAAGAAATTCTCGTGGTCGACGAGCGAGAAGTCGTGGGCGCTTTTCCTATCAATTAACTATCTAACAACATGTACAGGTGATATAACATGGAATATAAACGAATTAATCGATTTGTTCGAAACTTGCTAGTTATAGCGTTTGTAGGGTGTGATACGATATCAGTCTGGGAGGGCTAAATGGTATTCACTAACATGGTGGAACAAATCAAGTGATTATACAACCAGAATCTGCGCGACGGGGCTTCTGGTTTATCGAAGCGAGTCTGGCAGCACGCTCCCGTTCGTCGACAGCGAACATAGTCCTTAAACTATCTACTTCCTGCGACTTTTCTTGAAGTTTCTCCGTCGCGTCCCTCGCCTTGTTACGCACAATCTCCAACCCCTCGTCCTCGGAGTGTAGGCGTGCCTGCGCGGCCTCGTATCTGGCGCGAGCTGCGAGAAAAAGTGACTCTTGTTTCTGATATTTAGCTTGCAACCTCTTGCGTTCTTCGTGAGCTTTGGCTTCGTTCTTAATCAATTATCAGAAAGTGTAAAACTAACAAAAAAGATTTGGAGCAACCTGAATTGCATTAGCCTGATCCTTCTGTAGCATTGCCAGCTCACGGATTGCGAGCCCCAGCGCCTGTTTCTCAGCTCGTCCTTCATCTTTGATAATCTTCGACAGCAGTTTACCATCTTCCGCTGTACAAAATACGTGAGATGCTACGACATCAGAGGCAAATTCTGCATCATTGACCTTCAGACTTTGCAATTCTAGATCTGTCCTTGCGTGACAAATTGGCATCTGCCGCCGCGGCGCGCATTGTGAGTTCCTGGCTAGGATGTGCAGTAGAATGCGGGCCCGTAATCGCTGCACCTCCTATGAACGTGGAGCCTTCAATCGGCTGACCAGTCGAGCTTGTGAACATGCTCCGTCGGGAAGCTGAGCGTCGAATGTCCGAAGCACCCTGTACTGGAGAAGATGACCTTATATCAAGAGCCCTGTGAGCTGGGGGTGAGGGCGACCTCATGATTGGCCCTCGTTGAGTAGGAGAGGGAGGTCTCATAGCTTTTCGAGGAGAGTTGCCCATCTGTGGATTGAAATTGCCGGCGTGAGGATCCTGCCCTGCCTGCGTGAACTGAGTATTTTCCGGAGGAAGGTCTACTGCTGGGAGCCAGCCTGTAGAACTGGTCGGCTGGTATGCAACCGGAGGATGCTTGTCTGTGACGTCAGGCGGTAGTGCGCCACTATTTGACTGTTTGGTCTCAGCGGGGCCATAGTTATGCTCGGAGAACATTGTTGAACACTGCTGCTGTACCGGGGCGTCAAAGTAAATGCTGTTAACACTGTCTGGAGTAAGGGTGTCAGCCATCCTCAGACCGGATGCTGCATAGTTAAGACCCGGAGCTATTTATGACGAGGTCGACCCTTTTTAGCATCAGGATTGTCTTGGATCACTGTCGATCACTATGTAGTAGTCCACGTGGGGAGAACGCGTACATAGTTGGAGTCGTCACAACCCATAGATGTTTTTTCTCATCGCTTTTGTGACTGTTCCTTTTACTGGCATCCTTGTCAGATATAGACTTGCATATCATTTAAAGGAGGCTCCAGCTCATGCCGCCGACCCAGAAGTTGATCCATGTGATGCTGGGTCCACAGGACCAGTTCCACCAGCAGAAACTAAGATAACGAAACCGACGTTCTTTGGTGTTGCGAAGCGGATTTATCAGATAGAAGTAAGCATTTGGCATTGCATGTGCGTGCTGCATGTTTTAAAATCTGTCATTTCAAGGGTAGAAGTGGATTCTATAAGGGAATCAGTGAGGCGCTCTCCACATCCATTGTATCATTCACTCGAGCAATCACTTTCTATCCCCGTAGTCCCAACAATCATCGTAAACTTTGTCATGTGGATCAACACCAGGAACTATATGACTAGACTCTACATCTCTCCTGATCCTGCAACCCTCACTCAGACATTAACACAGAGTCTGGTCGGGACTCTTTTCTACAGTTTCGGACTAGTTTGGATCTATCGGTACGTCAGTACAAGGGCTCCAAGTATGCATCTATAACCCGGTTGATAGCGCTATTGCCACACGAGGCAAACTGGAGGTTTTTGGAACCAGCATTAAAGATGGGATTCGCTCGCTCTTCACCCATTTCGAGCGCGCACGGCCATACAGAATAGTGTCACCAAGCCTCCTTTCTGCCCTTCTCGGTCAAATCATCCTTCAGACATTCGTCTTTCATCCACTCAAATGGATGGCATCCATGATACCGGGTGATACGACCAACGAGGTAGAAACAATCTACTTTGTGCGTTTGAGTGCATGCATCCAGTTGGTGCTCCTCATTGTCAATACCCTGATATGTGCTCCTTTGGATGTGATTGTCACGCGGCTAGCTGTACAACCCAACTATGGTAGCTCCCATAACACGACAGAGGACCCTCTGGGCACTGACACAACTGCCAGTCAAGTCGAAGTCGACGAAAAAAGCACACATGAGTTAAATGACAATCTTGCAGTCAGGCAAGTATCGTCGAGTTCTTGTCTATCTCAGCTACTGAGCTTTCCCGCTCCAGATACCGCGGTGAAGATCTCGAGCTATACACGAGTGTATATGATTGTGCTGTGAAGATCATCAGAGAAGAAGGATGGACAGTCTTATATCGCGGATGGTTTCTAACGTTCCTGGGCAAAATCTACTCTTAGGGAATAAACTGGTGGCACGATGATTTTCGAACGGTGCGGGGGATCTAGCATGATGAACAAATGGACTCTAGAGACCGGCGGACCACAAAAATTGACCCAAGTCATCTTCCCAGCCGGTCCATGTCTTTGCAAGCAAAGATAACATGATTCGTCCGTGCACAGTAAACCCAGAGAACGTGTTCGCAGCAATGAGCACCAAAGGGTGTCCTATTTCGGTATGCACGGATATGAATATAGATCTTGAAGGGAGATGTGCTGTGATAAGATCGCGTAGACTTGGGAGAATACTCTCGCGTTGGTCCAGTTGCTGAGGCGTCTGTACCACCAACAGCTAAAATCATGGAAATTCCTTGACCGCAGTCGAGGTCTACATGGAGATGGTCCTAATAAATGAGGATGGGAACAAAGACTTAGTCTATGCTCCGCAATGAATTCTGGTTGTTCTAATAAATGAGGAGCTTGAGTGTTATGAAGCGCGACAGACCTGCTGCGAGCTTTGCACGTAGTCAATAGAGTAGTTAAAACTAGACTACGATGCCAAATGTGGCAGGTTTCCCCATCTGTGGCAATTCTGAAAGATATGTTGTAGTACTTTACGCCACCTCCAGGATCTGAACGCATCTATCGTGGGATATTCTGCAACACAGTAATTTCGACTTTCCGGATTTGGATGAGTTGCCAGTGAGCCCACAAACCTGGCTGGACTGTCGATTGATTTGATGAGATAGGGACGCAAGGAACATGCGGGCACGGAGTAAAGATATTTGTTTGATTATCTCCCATTGACTGCCCATGTCGAAACTTCCTATGTCTACCGAACAATCGTCCAGCAAAACCCACAAAAGGCGTTCAAGTGGAGATCTCTCAAAAAAACAGTTAGATCAGTTCGCTACACTGTTCGATCGGATTGAAAGCCAAGTCACAGAGCTTCGCGATAACCCAACGTGGGGTGATCTGGAAGAAGTTCAAGAGCTTTCGACATGCACAGAGGCTCTTTTTGCTCGAGTCAAATCTTTTAAGGATATTAAAACAGAAGATCCAAAAGCTGTGGTACGGATGAACAATTACATGTTATTAATAGAATTCCTACTGATACATACTCATTTATAGATCGTATCGCTGTCCAGTATGGACTTCAATATTTTGAAAGAGAGATTGGGTGTAGAAGATCCAGTTTTAGTCGCAGCTGGTCATAGCCCGCAAGATTTTCTCGCTGGTGTACAAAAAGCATTACGAGGATATAACTCAGGACCCTGTGACTTAAAAAAGATCGTGGAGACTGTTACGGCCTGGGATTGTTCTACTCTCCTCAGCCTGTTGAAAACATACACAAAAAATGTCAATAAAAGTGTACGTCTCATAATTCAGCATCATATCACCTATTCACTTTCTGCAAGTCAGAAGCTGCGGCGAGGATCATCATCGATCCGTGGATTCTTTCTAGCATGCAGCTTGTGTTAAGGATATAGGTGATCAACACCGGACTTAATATTATTTACCGTTCCGTTTGTTTTTCGTCGCTTAATGCAGTCCAGCACCTCAGTGTTCCTACCGTCACTGAGGTGTAAGTAATCCTCAACATTCGTTACTTCCTGTTACTGATATACCTTAGTTACATTCTTTACTTAGGTATATCACAATACATATCAGTGTTCCTACCGTCACTGAGGTTTACATTCTTTACTTAGTCCCTGCTCTATCCGAAACCGGTCCTGCGTAACAGGTTATGGGCCCCGAAGATACCTACAACGCCTCGTCATCAAGACTCACCATTCCCAAGCTTATGGCGGATGGCTCTAACTGGCCGACCTATCAGGAACACGTCCAGAATGCCGTAACGTCTAAGAAGCTTCGCCGTCATCTAGTGGGTACCGCGCGTAAACCGGTTGAGCTCATTGAGCGTAACGGATCCTTCTTTCGAAGCGAGAAATCAGTTGTCCCACTATCTGACAAGGAGGTTGATGAGCATGAGGATGCTATTGAAGACTGGTTACAGAAGGAAGCGATAGTCCGCGAGATTGTCTACAGCACAGTTGATTCATCAACGTTTCACCAAGTCAAAGGTGAACCTACTGCTAATGCTGTCTGGAAGAAACTCGCGTCGATTCATGGCGACAAAGGCGCCATGTACGAGTCCGACCTCCTCGCTCAACTTCAGAATGCCCGCTACGTCGAAAATGACGAAATCGACATGTGTACTCACCTTGCCAACATGGTTGTTATCAAGGATCGTCTTGCTGAGATAGGCTGCCCCATTTCCGATGCCTCATTTGCCAGCTATATCCGCACATTGCTATCCCTTGCCCCCACATTTAAACCTCTGTTCACCACTCTCGCCACGTCTGCTCGTACTTCCGGTAGACCGACAACTAGCCATGATCTCATCTGGCATCTCACCGAGGAAGCAAATAGCGCAGCAATCGAGTCCAATATAAATCGCCAACACGAGGCAATGGTCGCAGCGCATGCTAAGGCTTGTGGTGACAGTAAGAGTGGAAGGGACAAAGGCAAAACAAAATCCAAGGACAAAGATAAGCGACATTGCGACAACTGTAATAAAAATGGGCATACCAAAGATCAATGTTTTGAAGAAGGCGGAGGCATGACTGGCAAGGCACCTGACTGGTGGCTAAAGAAGCACAAGGGAAAGGGGAAAGATAAAGCAAAATCTGCAAATTCTGCTGAAACGGAGAAGAACGACGAAAACTATGCCTTTCTTACTTTCCTCACCATTGACACACCCGATGACTTCACTAGTGACAATGTTGCACTCGCCGTTACCTCTGGGCACAGTCACGAAGCCCACGCCGTATCCCCTTCTGTTGGCATCATCATTGACTGTGGTGCCAGCAGTCATTTCTCGCCGTCCCGCGAAAATTTTCTAAACTATCAGGAAATTAGCCCTGAGCCAGTACGCGCTGCCGATGGACGTACTTTTAGCGCACTCGGAAGAGGTGATCTCCGCATCAGTTTGCCAATGAAGAGTGGGGAAAAATTAGTACCTATCTTGCTTAAAAAGGTATACTACGCACCTCAAATGGCATTCACACTCGTCTCCGTCTCATGTCTTGATCGTGCCGGGTGTTCCCTCCTCATTGAGGACAGGATGTGTGTTGTACGAAGCCCCAAGCCTCAACGCCAAGTCATTGGCCGTGTTCCCGCAGTCCGTGGTCTATACCGTGCTGATTCCTCTGTTGATCCTTCGCCTCGGAGCCTTGCTGCCAACGTCGCCTCAAAATCCATCACAATCAGTGAGCTTCATCGACGTATGGGGCATATAAACCACAAGGACTTACGAGAGGCTATACGTCTGGGAATTATCACTGGTGTTGAGCTTGACACGTCGTCCGAGCCTGAACCCTGCGAAGCCTGTGTTAAAGCAAAGGCACAGCGTCAGCCCTTCTCAAAGAAAAGTGAGACAAAATACACTCACTATGGAGAGAAAATAGTCGGTGACCTATGGGGTCCAGCACAAGTTCAATCACTCGGTGGCGCACGCTATTCATACACAAACACTGACCTTTACACTCGTGAAGAACGCATCGTGTTCATGGCTCACAAATCAGATGCTTTCAAAGCATACAAAGACTACGAAGCATGGGTAAAGGTTCAGCAAGGCGCACAAATCAAAATATATGGCACTGACAGAGGCGGCAAGTTCATCAATGATGAGATGAAGGCTCACCAAAATGCTGCCGGCACTGTTCGCAACCTCACAGTCCACGATTCACCACAATCTAACGGTGTCGCTGAACGCGCTAATCGCACAATTGTTGAAGGTGCTCGCGCAATGATGATAGCGGCTGGTCTGCCAAAGAATCTCTGGGCAGAGGCCAAACGCCACATGGTATGGTTGCGGAATCGAGCACCGTCAAGCGCGCTACCTGGGAATGTCACTCCGCTTCAAATGGCAACAGGAAAGAAGCCCAACATATCTAGGCTTCATGAATGGGGCGCGCACGTCTATGTTCGACTGCGCAAGACAGGAAAACTCGAATCCAAAGTAGAAGAGGGCCATTTTATTGGTGTTGATGACGAGTCCAAGGGTTACAGAGTTTACTGGGCTAAACGACATACAGTAACTGTTGAAAGAGATGTCTTTTTCAGTAAAAGTGCTGCCCTCACCCAGGACAATGTCCAGATCGAGGGGGAGTGGGACATACCTTCTAGTTCCGTCAATCCAGACAGTCCCCAGGCCTCAACAGCACTGGATTCCACAGAATCATCACCCAAACTCGCACCCAGCACTCTAGCAAACCCTGTCAAGTCCGATCCCACTCTAGAAGGCCCTCCATCAATCAAAAATCGTGAAAAACACGTTGAAGACCTGTCGAAATCACCCCAGAACACCACAAACACCTCACAAGATCAGATCTCACCTCCTACAAGTGCCCCACACCTCAGAACACGTCGAAACTCACTTGTCGGCCTCCCACAATTTGATTCCACACAGTATGGCCGTGGTCAACGTCGAAGCACCACAAAAACTGCCAATCTGATCGAATCCGCATTTATCGCTGATGCTGAGAATATATTAGAGCCGAGCAGTGTTGAAATCGAAGGTTTTGACAGTGGATGGGTGCAAGAGGC